>JBBKCR010000134.1:14155381-14166999 GCA_037577295.1 Ladigesia roloffi
TGTGTGTGTGTGTGTGTGTGTGTGTGTGTGTGTGTGTGTGTGTGTGTGTGTGTGTGTGTGTGTGTGTGCGCTTGAGCCTCAGCTGACTGGTTTTCACTCTGACAGCTCCCTCTGCAGCACTATGCATATAGAAACTCACAAGAAACCCTTCTAGTGAGCTCTCAGGCTAACCAGGTTACCTAGTTTGCATCTGGAATGCATCATCTGTCCTCTAAATCGTCCTGTCTAATTAACCCCTAACACATTTGATTTCTTTTATATTTTCCTTCTTCTAACACTGAATTATTAAAAACTCTGTGAAGTTGAATCAGGATGGTTTTCCAAACAAAAAAATGGGAAAAAGCGTAGACACCTACATGAAAGCTTTGACATATTGTTAGGAACAACATAAGTATCTATGGGTGTATGTGTTTGTGTGTGCGTGTGAGTGCATGTTCAGGAAACCAGAGCTATAAACTAACGCACTATTGACATTCCGAAAGGAAGTCAATAAACTGATTCAATGGCAACTCGAGTATACAGTGATATAAGCCTGTAGTGAATAAGCCCCTGAGTCAGCCTGGAGAATGTGTGAAGTTTACACATACCTTTAATCAAAGAGTAATTAAAAAGGTTCAAACTAAGGCAAAAAATATTATAGAAAATATATACAAATATATAACAAATAAATACACAGCACAATTAGAAACAAGAGAACAATCTGCAAATGTAATTGATACAGTGAGAGTCCAGTGAGAAATCAGTGTGTGATAGAGTTTAGTTTGTGTTATATTGAATGGTTAAAAGCTGGCTTTATGGCTTGAAGACAGAAGCTCCTCCTTACCCTCTCTGTTTTGGCCACAATGCTTCTGAAGTGTTTGCAGACAGTTATTTGGTGAGACGAGTCTCTGACGGTCCCAGTGCCCTGGTCCTGCATCTTCTGGTATAAATGCTATAAATGTCCTGCAGAGATGATAGAGCTGGTGCCGCCACCCGGGTCACTCCCTTTGGTCCCTTAATGTCCTGTACAAAGCTGTTCACACACCAAGAGGTAAACACTCTCCATAGCACCAGAGTAAACAGTTATTATGATTACTTGTGAGACCCAAACCTCTTTTTCTCTCTCAGATGGTAAGACAGCACCTTTTGTACTGGACCTGAATATGTTCATATCCTCAGAAATGTAGACACATAAATATTTGTTGCTGCTCACCCTCACCACTACAGTCATGTTGATGTGGAGGGTGGAGTAGGACCACTGCTGTCGCCTACTAAAGTCTACCACCAGCTGCTTAGTTTTCCCACACCAAGAACAGAAATTCAGTTGGAGGCAGTTATCTTCGCACCATGATGTTAGATGTTCCAGCTCCTTCATGTATGCTGTCGTCAGTGTTGAGGCCCAGCACTACTGAGTTTTCAGCAAATTTTACAATTGAGTTGGAGCTGTGTGTGGCAAAGCTTTCACGGGTTTAGAAGGCATAGAAGAGAGGTCGGAGTACACAGCCTTGTGGAGCTACATGATGAGTGTGATGGTTCTGGAGACAAAACCCAGAAAACCCAGGCTCAGTTATTCAGTCCCAGGTCCCTCAGTCTATGGGGTACTGAAAGCTAAACGATTGTCAATGAACAACAATCTCACATGTTTCTAGTGCATGTGGCTGGCGGTGTTGTGCAGGGTATGAGAGATGGTGTGCTCTGTTGGTCTGTTGAGGTGGCAGGTGAGTTGAAGAGGGTTTGAGGAGCTGGAGAAGGATATTGTGGTGGACTCTTTAAAAAAAAGACCCAAAATGACTGCAGATATTAGTACAAATGGCCCATAATCATTCAGGCATATTGTTCTTTGGTACCAGGACAACTGTGGATCTTTTGAAGTTGACCCCAACCTGAGACAAAGACTCATTAAAGATGAGGTGAAGACTCCAGTCAGCTGGTCGTCTCAGTAGCACAGCAGGTGTCCAGAGATGTAATCCAGTACCGGCAGTTTCCTGATGTTGACCCACTGCTATGCCCTGCGTGCATCCCACTCTGTGAGGGCGATGGCGTCACTGCCCTCCGTCAGCGAGCTATAGCTGTCACTAGCCGTGTGGGTAGCATTAACACAATTAGTCTCAAACTGAGCATAGAGCATGTTAAGTTCATTGGAGAACACAGAGTCAAAGCTCACAGCAGTGGGGGATTTGTTGTAAAGTCTATGATGGTGCAGTCTATTAACTCTTCTTTACCACAGGTCATTTTCAGATTCAATAACATCATAGTTGTGGAAATACAGTTCATTCAGTTTGAATTAACAATAGTTTTATATACTGATTAGCCATCATATTAAAACCAATTATATGGGTTACCTTTTTTCTATCAAAATTTGGAGAATTTGGAGGCCAAGTCAACATCTTGAAGTCTGTCATGTTCCACAGATCATTTCTGAAATTTTTTTGTAGCGTGTTAGGGTGCATCCTCCTGCTAAAAGAACCTACTACCATGTTAAAGTGACCTCCATCAATGCCAGGACTCAAGGTTTCCAGTCCTTTGACTTTCTTTTAGTACCGAGTCGTCAATTTGGAGACGCTCTGACCCAGTCGTCTAACCTTCACATTTTCACCTCTGTCAAAGTCGCCCAGATGCTTGCCTGATATTCCTGCATGCTACAGAAATTCGAGAACTGACTGTTCACCTGCTGCCTAATACATTCCACCACTTGACAGGTGCAACTGTAATGAGTTAATCAATGTTATTCGCTTCACCTGTCAGTGGATTTAATATGATGACAGATTGTGTTATGTACTATTGGTCACCTGACTAACCTCAAAGGTTATTTTATTAGAACCCTGTGCCTTGGAGCAAAACCTTAATGGTACACAGTTAAATGACGGCAAAATGTGTCAGTTATCTTCTACTCCTGTCCTGGTCAGTTTACAACACAAATCGGCTTGTCCTGTTAGTGTTCCATGGTCACAAGGTCACATTGGGCTTGGAAACCATTATGTAGACAGTCAATGTAATTATGTTTTCAGCTTAATTTCCGAATCTGTAAAATTTTGTCCAATTGACTAATTCTAAGCTCCATTTTATTTTCTCAGCCCAGCCCTTCAATTATGTCTTAACAACCACTGTAGTGTTTGATTTTGAAAGCCCAGTTATGGTAAAAATATGTACCGGAGAGTGTTGTGAAAGTGATTATTCAAAAACAACATTGTGCTTTTAAGTTAATTATTAATCATTCATGCATAAGTTTTTTCAATACCATTTTTAAAAACTATTTTTAAGCCTTTAAACAATGAGGTGTTTCTAATAAAGTGGGGAATGGGTGGCTGCTTTACATAGTTGGAGAGTTTAATTTTATCCTGCAAAAATTATAGAGCGACTTGAGTTGCATGTGCTTCATTTGTACCCTCCATACAGTTTATGGAATTTTAAGGGAAATACCGTTACTTTATTGTCAAAGCTCTGATGGCTGGGTGCCACACCACCTTTTCTTATCAATGCAGTTCACCTGCTGAATACGTTTAACTGAGGCTATGTTGCTCACAGCTTTCATACATATTTCATGTCCCATTTGTATTGCCACAGTGTCTTTTCTGCAAGACACATGAGGTCAAATCTGTCTTTACCATAGCATATACAGGGAACGCCTTTGACTCTTGGGTGGAAGATCATGACCGTAGGTCCTACTGAGCACTATGTGTCCTGACCCCTGGGCTGGAGAGCCATATTATTATAATGAGAATAAAATTATGGCTGTAGAAAATGATTATTTCATAGGTTAATCATCCAGCTACTATCAAGTTATCCAAGTTATTTGCTAAACATAACATTGTGCTTTCTACTGCTTTGACTCACTTTGCCACATCACAACACCATTTACATCCAGAGTTCAACTTTCAAAAGAAGTGGACCAGTGCTGGCAATGCTAACATACAGGACTTGCCATTTTTAAATACAAAATCTCTCTTCCTGTACTTATATGTTGCCAATTCCTCACAGTTATCCATTTATCATTTTCACAGTCTTTCTATTATATTTGCTCACTTTCCTTAGGTAGTCTGTCTAGTGTCTCTGTTTTCTCTGGTTGTGCGTACAGATCTCTAAGGCTTCAGCAGCTTCCCTCAGCACCCTCCAAGCTTCTTTCTCTGCAGTCTCTCGCCACCCTGCTGTTTCTCTGACTGTTGAGTGATTTAAATCGCATGCGTTTTACACAAAAACATTGCTGCACTCTCTTTGCACTGCTACGCCAGCCTTTCAAAGTCTTTTACTGTGTTTTACTGTGTAAATTCTCTGAAATACATTGTGCATCATAATGTTATATTTACATTACAGGGTTTTATTTGTTGCCTCTCATTGCTTATCGTGGCTGTCTGACGGAAACCTCGTAACTCCACTTTTTATCTTTGTTGTCGCTAATATGGGTTTGTAAAATTTTGAAATTTTTAACCAATGAAAAGTGTTTAAAATAGTTATACCAAGTTTGATGACACAGTATTCATTTATTCATTTATTTTTCCTGAAAAATAGCTGATTTGGACATATGAGGTTTTGGCAAGACAGTGACGTTAATACATACTATTATATTAAGTGAAGAATTAAGTGTGAACAGAGTGTGAAATTCTTTCTCAGCATTTAACCCATTCACCAAGCGAAGCATTGGGCTGCCAGGGAGCAGTGTGTGGGAACATTACCTTGCATAAAGTTACCTCAGTGTTGCAACTGACAGGCTTGGCATACAAACCTACAACGTTCTGATAATCAACCTCATAATCACAATTCTTTTACCAGCAGGCCACCAGCTAGCCTAAATATTGTTATATAAATTAGGCCTGGCTTTCAACTCAACATTATTTTGTTAAGTAGATAAATGTTCTATCCAAAATACAATAAGAGCTTTTAGCAACAAACCCACATAACATCCAACATTCGGTGAGGGATGTGGAAATATCTTGCCTTTCTGTTACACAAGTACAAATGAACATCCAGAGTGGTCCTGGGGATAATCCTCACTCTTATCCACTGCTCACTCGCTAATACCAATGCACCTGAGTGTTACAGGATGAGCGGAGAGGAATGAGGCTCTGTGTACTTGTACTGTGTGACAGAAGCAGTCCATGATGACTCTGTGATCACTGAGAAACACAAGTATGCCATTTGTGAGAGGGTATATCATTTTAGAGCCAACATTCAGAGACAGACTCATGAAATATGGATGCCACGGGCACTGAGCGCTTCTCTTAGCATTTTTTAGTGATGCCATGAGAAGTAGCAAGGAAGAGGAGGAGGACACAAGCAGAGAGACTGATTAATAGAGCCCCTGGAGATTAGCATGGCATTAGACTGTGGATAACCTAATTGCTACATGTTTGGCTAAAACGTCCTGCATGAGAGGTTGATTTCACACATGCAATATGCTAAAACTGTATCCCCAGACACCAAAGACCACATGTATCTAAATATACATGTGTTTTGTATTATGTATTTGTAGAAAAACAAAGGAGCTTGTGGTAAACTTTTGCAGCCACAAACATCCTCCATTGAAACCACTGAACATCCATGGTCTTTACATTGAGGCTGTGGAGAGCTACAAGTAGCTTGATGTTCATCTGAACAATAAACTGGATGCCCTCTGGACTCATTGGAGGTGGTGAGTGGCAAGGTAGTGTTGGCTAACCTGTCATCTCTGTTGGACAATATCTCCCAGTCCATGCAGAAACTCTGACAGCACTGAGCAGCTCCTTCAGCAACAGGCTCCTGCATCCACCATGTGGGACTGAAAGATGTTTGCAGGACTTTCCTTCCAACCAGTTATGACCTTGAGAATGAACACACACTCACAGACAAACAAAAACACTCAACCAAAACCCCATGGTGTTTTCTCTGATGTGCAATAGTACAATTTTTCTGATGCACTTTTTAGGGTGGTTCTGTTACTACAAGTCAAAACGTGCACCAGTTTTTCTACTGTTTATAATTTCCATTGTGTACTTACATACCTATTGGACATATTGGTCCATGTCCTGATTAGGGGTTGTGTGGGCTAGGTGGTATGTGACCGCTATTAGCTGCCAATGTTTCATTTTTGTTTTGGGGATCGTTTAATTTGCAGTGGTGATGTGTTTTAATATTTAGGGTTAGTCAAGGTTTCAGGGATTAGCGTTGTGTTATTGTTGGGATTTTGTGTTACGTGTATTTAAGCAGTTTGTGCTTCTGTTCAGGTTTTCGGTCAGCCATCATCTAGGCTTGGTTTGTTGAGTGTCTTTACAATCTTCTTTTGTTTTGCTAAAGATTTGTCTTCTGCCATTTGCTTTGTGTTTTTTTATTTCTTTCAGTAAAGTTCAAAGAATGGAAGTGTGCGTATGTGCCTGCTCTGTGTTCCTGGAGGAGGGAAGACAAGACATTAGGGCTGGGAGCTGTGAGCAGCTTATATCATGACACTTGTATCGTCGTATGTACATAATATAACAACAGACAGGAGAATGCTTTCTGGACTTTTAATATCAGAGGTAGCTTTACTACTAGCTTTACTATTGATGTTTTGAAAACAGCCCTAGTCCTGACATTGGAGAAAACAACTGTGTGAGCATGTGCATGTACATGTGCATGGATGACTGTGTGACAGAGCAGAGGAGATAGCAGGCAGAGGGGTGACAAGCTGTGATTGGACGGAAACTGTGTTCACAGGCCGACGTGGTAGGAAGAGTTTGTTCTTCTCACTTTTAATTAGGCCTGACAGGAATTAAGAGCAGTTGAGAGGGAGCTAATGAGAGCAGGGAGGAGAGAGACGTGCCGGCAAATCACATAAGGCCACATCTTTCTTTCGTATAAAGAGCTTGAATTCGAGCAAAATCTGCACACCTCAACCCTTTTGTTAGTCAACGGCTTCCTTGTTAAAATACAATATATCCCACCGTGTCACATACAGATGCAAACAGACTTGCACTTTTGCTCTTGTGCGCACATTTACAGGCCTCTGCTGAGTCATTTAGACTCAAGACAAGCACAAATCTATACAATGTGTCCTACACCAGCCGCATTCATTCTGAGCAAGTGTACGTCAAAGCTTTCAGCACTGCTTTCTTCAATTTTCTGTCTCTTATTGATGACAAGGAGGCAGTACACTTTCCCTGATGCAACATTGATATGTGTACCTTGTTCAACACCTACATCTGATTTCGGCTCATTGGCCACTTCAAGGTCCACCTACAGTCCTGGCCAAATGTTTTGAGAATCACACAAATGTAAAGTTTGCTGCTTCAGTGTTTTTAGATCTTTTTGTCAGTTATTGTGGTTTACTGAAGTATAATTACAAGCATTTCATAATTTTCTAAGGCTTTTTTGACAGACACTTCACATTTTTGAAAGTCAATATTTCCAGTGGGCTTTTTTTCAAGACCTTTGCAATTCCTGGCATGCTGTCAGTCAAAGTCTGGGCCAAATCCTGCCTGATGGCAACCTATTCTTGCATAATCAATGCTTGGAGTTTGTCAGAATTTGGGGGTTTTTGTTTGTCCATCTGCTTTGTGGGGATTGTCCACACGTTCACAGTTGGATTACGATTGGAGGAGTTTCCTGGCCATGGACTAAAAATAGTGTTTACAAACTGTGTCCAATGTATACAGGCCAAAGCTCATGAATGCAAGGATTTATATTGCAAAGGTAATGTTGATTTTAACTTTGGATGGTTTGTATAATACCTCCTATGGTGATCTGGGATTGTGCAGTCACAGGAAAGGTTAATTATTTTTTTATGGGTTTTTAAGTGACAAGTTATATAAACGGTAATAAATATCACATTTACAATCCCAGAGTTCTGTGAACATAACACAGCAAAAACACAATTTATGCATCATATCCTGCGCTTCTAAGCACCTCTGCCCCAGTTCTTGCCTCAACTCCCTCCTCTAACTATTTTCTAACTTCAAGTGTGACTTCTGTGTCTCTCCCTCCTTTTTTAACATGTAAGCACAGAAATAACACCTGGTGCTCTATGATGTGAACTGATAGCAAGACAATAAAAGTCAGGTTAAGTAACACCTCACTAACACAAGTCACCATTACCCAAAGCAGCTCTGTATTTATATATGACATGATTGACAGGAAGAAAAAAATATTTTTAATATTAATGGACCAGTATAGGTGAGCAATTTCAGGCCTTTTGCATGTATGTTGTCATGTACTACCCTGTTAATCATTGAGCCACTCTGACAACATAGTGGTATATAGTATGTAGCTACTTAAGATTACAAACGCACCAGTTTGTTATCAGTAATATAAATGCCTTCATTTTACCCTTTACACTTACATTAATTTTGATCTTAATTTCCCATACAGGAAATTAAGAAACACGGTCCAAAAATTAAGGCTGATTAAGGGATAAAACTACTACATTTTCTCTTGAATTTTTCCAAAAATTCCCCTTAAATAATAGAACGTCCCAAATTAATATCTAAAATGAAAGATAATGGGGATTCACACTCACGGCTCAAATCAAATTTGAAAGTAAGTATAAGGGGTCAGTTTCACAAATGGCCACTTAATTTAAAAGAATGGATTTGGAGTATTTTCAGGGGTAAATTAAGATAGAGTTAAGCATTTTTTTAAGTACATTGTGTTTTGTAGTGTATACTCTTGCAGTGTAAGCATCTTGTGTTGTTTTTTGCTGCACTGGAGGAACATTATTTGCATCACTGAATGTGTATAAATAATGAATAATGATTTTGAAGATGCCATATCAGAGCTGTGGTGGTTGGATGAACATTAGCAAACTCCCTATCGTGTCCAAAATGTGCAGGATATATAAATATATATAACAGTCTGTGTTTGTGTGTGTGTGTGTGTGTGTGTGTGTGTATACACAGACCGTAGCTGTAAATCCTTGCTTTCCACTGCGCGTTTACTCATTGCTTCAGCCTCCAAAATCTCCTTTCATCTCTGCCTGGCTGCATGCCAATCAAACACACCTCACTCACTGGTGTTATTGCACACATCAGTACTGCAGCTTTAGTGGGAGAACAGGATGGGTTCTTCATCTTTTATTACACTCATCCTTCCATTACTAAACAAAGAAGAAACCTATTTGGACAGCCAAGCTCAGACTTGCCTCTCCTCTCCCTGCATCCCTTTCCTTATGTCTTCTCACTACATGGTTTCCTCTTTCCTCTCACATCCTCTTTCTTCCTACTGTTGCTAGGAGAGCTTGCCACCGTACATCTTCATGTGATATGGCATACAATAATGACCCTGGCCACGTCAACCTAATGTTCTATTGCAACTCCTTCTGTCTCTCATGCTGTTTCACTAGTTTTATGATTATAATTCCATATTAGTGACTGACAAAAGAGACAGTGTAATTGACCCAGATCATTTATATCCACTGGACGTTTTGAATACCTTGATCCATTTGCCACCCCAGACACCTCTCACCTTGAACCAGGGTCACAGTACATTTGGTAGAGGGCTCATTTGCATATCGACTTCCACAGTGTCTGTATCGCAGAAGCTAGTATCACCATAACACCAGACCCAACACATATCTCAAAGTCTGTCGTCTCCCACCTCTCACTGTTTTCTACCCATTCTTGCCCATTTCTAAAACGTGTGGGATGGATGTGGGCAGATATAAAAGGCCCCATGGAGTGATAGTGAGAATAACTGATGCTCCTGTTGGAAAGTGCTGTGAAGATCTTTGTTCCACTGCTGGAACTCTTCTCCAGGGTGTCTGATTGACATGCCCGCTGCTCTTGTAGTGATACACCTTTTTGAAACCTCTGACGATCAGCCAGATGTTGCAGATGCCAGTCTGCACCTTATGTTTACTCATGAAAGCAGAAGCAAATACCCGTGGGCAGTGGATAATGAAACAAGTGGGGTGAACTGTAATGAAGCGCCTCATCCCCTTCTTCTCCCACCAGAATGTCTGCTTGTGTTGATGGAATACAGAAAATGACCACTTGACCTGTGAAACATAACAGGAACAACTGGATGTGTTCCTTCATGCTTTAGTTATGAAAGAATAAAGCATCAAACAGAGTTCAGGAAAGGATGTAGATGCAAGTGCCTGAGGCCATTTTTACAGAAAACAAAGCTTGCTTTCTCGTTCTCAGTGTTGATCCGTTTGTGTTTTCCTGCCCTATCACACCAATTTCAATTTCATGAATGGCTTATTAATGAGTGCTTCACTGAGGTGAGTTAGAGCAAAGAAAACATCAAAATGTCCAAGGCAAAGTTAATGCAACATTGTTTAGCAGAAAGGGAGGTCATTCTGGCAGTTTGACTATGTAAAAATGAAGTACAGACACAAATCTGCAATTTTATAATATGAATATATAATCTATTGCTTAACTCAACCCAAAATTAAGTACATTTAAGTAGGGCTGTATTGTCTTGGAATTGATTTATATATGATTTAGGGGTGTCAAATTTAAATGTAACATGTAAATATTGATCAATTAATCACAGAAAAAATAACACATCAAAAGATTAATCCTATTTAATCGCAGCATGTGACTTTAACCAGTTGTGGTGTTCTGGGAAAACATGCTACCAGTCGAGATTCACTTCTGCGCACGTGCAGTTCCACAGTATTCAGTGCTATCTTGTGTTGGACACTGTTTGATTTTGCTATCTTGCAGTCTGGTCACTGGTTAATTGTTACTTTTTCTTTGCTGCTATACACTCTCTTCAGTGCGCAGTTCAAGGGCATATGAGGGTTTGTAATTACATAAGTAATCTATCTAAGCTCTTCTCATTTAAATAAAAAATGTTTTTCTCTGATTATGAGTATAATTTACTTATTACTCATCATTATCAGTGTTATACACTAACAATAAACTGTAAGAACTGTATAAATAAAAGGATGCATTTTTGGACAAGGCAGCATAATTCGTCAGAACACCAGAACTACTCATTTGGGGAGTGATGGATGAGTGAAACACGCGGGTTGTGGAGCACAGTGCACACCCTCATTACAATGCCTCTAACAGCTGTAAATGTGTGTACATTGCCTTAAACTGCACCTTATAGAATCTTCTACATGAATTTGATTTTGTGTACATCACTGAAAGAAAGGAAACCCAGAAGGATCTCATGAATGTGTTTGTAATTAGTATATGAAACCATTTTTATGTTGCCGTTATCAAAATATTTTCTGGAATACTAAGTCACTAATATAATACACCAAAACAAACATTTGCAATGTAAGAGTAAAAGGTTCAACACATTCAACACTGAATAACCTGGGATTTATACCCTGTACTACTGCTATTTGTTATTCTTTTGAGTTGAACTTTGTCCATTTTTTAAGACTCTAGTATATGCTAGCTCGGAGAAGTTTCGGGAGTATTTGTCAACTGTAGTGACCAGGCACACAGTTCTGAGAGTTGTGGCCTGTCGTTCCGGTAGCAGTTCCTTCTACTCGTGAAAATGATTAATGGCCTCCCATTCAGTGCTGGGGTTATAAGCTTCAGGAGAAGAGAGAATGGTCATCTTACATTACTAATGTCATGACAGTGATGTGGTTAGCGCAGGGGCGTAGCTAGCTGTTTTGGGCTCCCTGAAAAAAAATATTTTTGGGCCCCATGCTTCCCCCAAACCGAACCAACACACGCGCACTACTAATGGAGTTTCCTATTAATGGATGGTTAAATATTAGAGGGTTT
>JBBKCR010000134.1:14179702-14196370 GCA_037577295.1 Ladigesia roloffi
TCTCCCTCTCCTCTCATCTCTTTCTCTCTCTTTCTCTCTCTCTCTCTCTCTCTCTCTCTCTCTCTCTCTCTCTCTCTCTCTCTCTTTCTTCCCCCTTCTCCTTTTTCCTCTCTCTCACACTGATATCCAGTTGTCTTCATCTACTGCTTCTGCTACTGTAAAACAAAGTCTTGATGATTGCAAATAGAGCCCAGAAGTCTTGAATTATAGAAATGATCATGCTCCTCCAGGCCTTCCATTATCATAACACTCATGATTTATTTATACACACATGCATGCAGGGTCATGTAGATCACGGCTATGTATGAGATTGTGTGTATGTGTGTGAATGACAGAGAGATGAGGAAAAGAATGAAGAAAAGGCATGTTTTGTGATAAGAATAATATTATAGTACAAGCCTATGCAAAACAATGCCCATATTCCTGCATGCTTCCTCCAGGTCAATGCTTTGGTAAAAGTCTTGTATAATAAAAAAAATTGATGTATGAAACCACTGGGCACAGCAGACGGCACAGTAAGAAACCAATTCCCTACTAAAACTCAAAATCCTAAATGAGACACTGCACAGCAAGTCTTATTAGCTTCAACCCTGAGTTCTCCAGTGCAGGTAAATATATATTAGTATTAGTATTAGACGGCACATGCAATCAAGGACTGTCTGCTGAACCTATCTGTACTGTGCCCACAAATGTGGTATTTAATTGAACCTGTTGGTAGACAAGCCTTTGATAGTTGTTTTCATCTCATACAATCTAATGACAAACTAGAACAAGGGTTTTTTTAAAAGATGATGATTTAGATATATTTATTTTTGCTGTGCGTGGAAACACTACACCATAGTTTTGTTATAGATCAAGTCTAGTTTTGTTGTCCTATAATGTTACATTAGCATGGTGGCAACTTCAGTGTCATTTTCAGCCTGTTTGGTTTTGATTACAAAAAGAACAGGCCTAGAAACTCCAACCAGCAGTAAAGTCTTTAGGTTGAATCAGATCACTGTTCTGTCTAACATCTGATACAAAAGCTCACATCTGAGGGCAGGGCATGGTTAGGCGCAATGGGACTGGGCTAAGATATATTGTGATCATTTAGTGAAGATATACTGCCTTCCAGGCATGAGACAGAGGTGTGGGTGAAGACCTTAGAGTCATCTCTTTAGCAGAACACAGCCTTGGTCAGTCACTGGCGTCAGCAGTCCTCCATTCCCCTCTGACAGCCTGTGCTAGCCAATACTCGGCCATGTGGGAAATCCCTGTAGCATAGCTGGACACTAATTAGCAGGCCTGCAGTCTCTGATTAAATCTCCTTTACCCTGTGGAAGAAAAAGAGAGATGTGGAAGAAGAAAGAGCAGTGTTATCGATCCCATTAGCATAAAGAGCCGCAGTGGCTCTATGGCCAGTTACTTCTCTGTTCCGAACCAGCAAGAGTGTGTTTAAAAGCCATGGCCCTTTTGGCACCGCCCACCAATGAGTGCTGATACTACTACGTTATTCTAATGAGCTGAAGGGTTAGTGGTGTCTGTTCTCACAATCGGTGGAGGGTTTGATTTGTCTCTTGTGCATAGAAGGGTGTAGTTAAAGGCAAAATCTGAGTTCCAGGAAGAGTTTAGATACAAATACGCTCTATATCCAGATGCCTGTTGCTTTAAGCAAGTGTTAACACCAATCTAATACACTTCTGCTGCCTTTAGATTTGATCACCCCATTTAAAATTGACATTTTGGATATAATAACTTCATTCTCCATGTTAAGCAACTTTAAATTATTTTTTTAACAAAAAGTATGAGAAATTACACTATTAAATGACAAATGTGAAGTTGGCAGTGCCCATCTTGTTGCATCTGTATACCTTTTATCTATAGTGTGGACTGTTCTTTGCTCAAGCACACACACACACACACACACACAAACATACACACCGGCACCAAGTAGAGCAAGGCAGCCTTCTCGATATTTTGCACTTTGTGCTCTGTCATGCCCCATCTTGCTCAGTATAAGGCAGTGCTCGGAGCTTGTGGTTCTCTCTGGTATTGGCTCTCTGAGACAGCCGCTCTGAGGTCCATGCATGGGCTGTATGCAAGCTAATCTAAATTCTACCAAGCACTTGTCTATATGGGATAGAAACACATATAGTCACTGTCCAGATAAAACATTATATGTCCATTTTCTGCCAGCTTGTCTTCGTATTGTTTTACAATTTAGGTTGAACGGGCCAGTACAGAGCCTCCATAGTTACTTAGCATACAAATTGCTAATCTTACTTTCAATTATAAAGTGTTTTTCCTTCTCATTTTGGAGACACAAAGATTTGTTTGTATAAAGATTTATGCTAAAACCTCCATGTCAAATGATGTGTCTTGCAGATTTTCTAAGCAGAAATAAATAAAGATCCTCAACAGAGAACACACTTTTGCTCGCTTAGCATATGCTAAAGTCATGTTTTATGTTTAGTCTAATACTGTGAATATATTCAGAATATAAAAATATATGCAGCAGGAATAACATAAATCATAAATATATATATATAGCCAAGATATATTAGCCACAAAGACATTTTCCCACAGGTTCAAATTGTGCCAAAAGTTATGGAGCTGACTGTAGTGGAAGCTGGGTTGACATTTAATTTGCAAGCCATGGCAGGTTAGGACGGCAAAGGGCAGTAATCCTCCACTCCAGTAGCACCTTAAAGTGAAAAGGAAGCATGAGAGATGAAGCGTGCGGTCTTATCTCAGGCTGCTAGTCAAGGACATTCAGTCTGAATGGGCAAAGAGAGAACTAACATGAACTCGCACAGTTAGAGGTCAGCAAAGAGAAGGACACAAAGAAAAGGAATTGCACTTCATTGCACTATTCATTTGTTTGTTTTTCGAACAGTTTGAACTAAGGCTACAGATAGTGACAAACACTGTGGTTGGTGTCAAAAGCAACCAGTGTCACAGCCCCGGAAAAGTACAGAGACTAGGAAATTAATGCAATATTAATGGAGCAAGGACTTGGCACAGGACACACAGACACACTGGCTCGCTGACGCATTCGGGCACGGTACACACATACACACACACACACGCAAAACAACAACAAAAACAATCCTGGCATAGCAATGCAACATTAATGCCTGAACATAAACACATACACACACACACACACACACACACAAACACAACCATGAATTGTTAATTTTGTTCCTGGAGTTTGAGTTTATAATCAGTTTTGGAATGAACTTAGTGGGGGGGCTCAGAATGTATTTGTCTACCATGACCTATATTCTCATATTTCTGTTGCCTTTCTGCCCGGTGGGAACAATAGCAAAGTTGTGTTCTAATTATTCCAGCTCCAGTTGCAGCCAAAAATCAATGTGAATCCAGAACTCAGTTATCTAACATTTCATTCTACAGAAACAAGCACAGTCGATTAGAGCTTACTTCTCTTCGATCAACACGGCAATATCTTTTCTCGCAATATCTGGCAGACCTTTTCTCTGCTCTATTGTCTTTGCCAGCACAACATTAGCCGAGACTTTGGCTTTACACTTCAGCTCCAGCTGCAGTTTAAGCAGAGACTGCCTATGGAGGGGTGGCAGTAAATGAACAACACTGGCAAATGCAAGTGCTTCTGACGTGAGGGTAGGCCTGTCTAAATGGGGCCGTGATAAATGGAGACAGTGTGTTAGAACTGGCATGGTGACCACCATACCGCAGGCCATTGTGGCACTAAATGAGTTTACACATCTTCCTATCTTTAGAGGGGAATTGAAAACTGCACTCAGTCAGTTAGTCAATTACTCTGGCATCTTCAGTCATTCCTGATACATTTGATCCTTAAACCCCTCCCCCCCTTTTTTCTGGTTGATCAGGTGTGTACAGTGACTCGTTCTATTTAAAAAAAACAATTTTTAAAACATAAGATACTATTCATTTGTAAAACAGCTATTGACTAAGAAGTGCACTGTGCCTACCTCACTTCAGGGGCTGCTATCTCGACGGAACATGCCCACACAAAACCATTTTTTCATAGGGCACTAGTGAAGTCTAAGTATGTGATAATATCAACAAAAAAATGATTCTGACTTTATTCTAACTGTATGTGTCAGTGATATTGTATATAGTTTCTTTTGTCTCTGTGTGATTGTCTTAATATAAGCAATTTCCTCTGCAATCTATAAACTTTTCTGATTCCAATGATGGTCAATAATCTGGCACACTGCTTAACTGCGGTTTAAAATTCTCTTGTATGGTGACCACTTTTTTCAAAATTTATTTTCTACTCATAAGATTTCGGCCCTGTGCTCCTATTCTGCTAACGCTGTGAATCTCTTGCACAGCTTTCAGTGTTTTTTTTAACTGAAATATTTATAACCATGGTAGAGGCAGACCTATCAGCAGTCTTACTGAGCCTAGTTTGTGTGCATGAGTGTGGTGTTCAACCTGTTCTTTTTAAACAAACAAAAGAAAACTCTGTGAGAATCAGGACAGCCATTCAGAACAGAGGATATTCACATGTTTTAAAAGTACAGTAACAAAAACATTCAGTCTAATTCCACAGGATACAGACAGATTGATATTGGATATATAATGAACTGATTATTTACAATATTAATCATTACCCCCTGCACCCCTCTGTTCCAGGTTCTTGAGTGGTGGATTGTGTCTGCCAGTGGCAGGCAAATTGTTGGGTGTCCAGTGAAGAGCATCTGTCCCTTGCTGTTGATAATGGAGCACCATTTGCACATGAGGAGGCAGTGAGTAACCTTTCTTTTCGGCTGCTAGCCACTAATCTTCCACAGTCTTTGAAAGCTGCCCCTCCTCTGAGAGCTGTTCCCAATTATAACCTTCTCTCAAGTACCTGGCCGGGAGTATTATTGCACATCAGCTTAACACCTTCAAAAATTAGCTGCCAGTGTTGCTACATTTTCTTTACTTCAGAGATGTTTCTTCACTGATCTGTGTGTCTGAAGCCCCTCTAGAAGGTTCATAAAGGAGGCAACTTAGCAGCTCTGCTGTTGAAAGTGTTTGGTGCCGCATGGCTTACTGGGTAGGTGCACATGTGCAGCTGACATGGGTTTGTGGTTGTCCATTGGGGAAAGGCACTTGGTGCAAAGCATGCTGCATTATTTAACTTCAGGCTGTCAATTATGCTGGACGACATAAGGCCAACAGGGATTGTTGTTGCAGTGTAGTCAGATTCTTACAGCAGGACTAAAGGGCTTACAGCAGGAGCCTGGGCTTACAAGTCCTCCAAACCAAGACAAGAGACATTTTATATTTATACTGATAAATGAAAGCTGCACAGGTATATTGCACAACATATAGTAGTTTCTCAGATGCTTTTTAGAAGGGTTTTAAGCAGCAACCAGAGAGCCTTGCACATATAACATGTGTTAGGGAGTGATGTAGCTCAGATGAAAGTGCTTTTCCTGAATACAAAGCAATGAAAATATATTCATTTCTTTTTTTATTCAAATCAGTATGATAAGGGTGAGCTGGGGGCCCCATGTACATTGTAACTTATGGCCCCCAAATGTTCAGAAATCTTTCTGATCTGGTTGCAATGAATATGGAATGGATTTGGATGAGATTAGATTAGATTAAATTAGACTCATTATATTTTCCACAAAAGTAGAAATTTGTATTTGCTTTTCTGCACAGTCATTACAAAACGTATCATTTTGTAATCTTAAATGTGAGCTTAAATTCTTTAATGTAACATGATTTTTTTTCTGTAGGAGATAGGAGATTGACAGCGATGATATAAAAAGTCAATATAAAATATTTGAATACAATTAGAAACATACAAGAAAATTGATCGGGCAGTTCACCAAGCATGCTGCAACATAAGTTATGGAATCCCTCTAAGACAGTTTTGCTTCCTGGTTTCACCACAGAATACGTAACAGCTGGATTCTTGACTGGCATGAATTATATACAGTTCGTTTTGTTTGTGTGCACAGTCCCTGGTGTACAGGGACTGGAATATGGTTTGAGATGCTGTCAGCCTGCTGTCGTGAAAGCATGCCGTGGATGAGCTCATTAGAGCGGTTGAAGCTGGAATAGGTTACTGTGAGTGCAAACCCACACTGGCCTCTTTAAGACAGGATAAGCCTCTGTGTGTTATCTTTTAAACGCTTCAGTGCTGGCAAATGTGCAAGACTGAAATTTTTTAAAGTCTTTTTATCAGCAAAGTCAAAGAGACACTCAACCTACTTCACATACTCCACTTCCCCTTTCCATCACTCCCTGTCTCTCTTTCTCGTACTCTCTCTATCTCTCACACACATAGACACATAGAAAGACAAATACACTCACACACACACACACACACACACACACAATGCCTCTAAATGGTGTTGCAATCAAGCCTTTTAGCAATCAAACCTTCAACGACTCTTCATCAGTGGTTGCTCTGCTTGACTTATAGAGTTACAGTAGCATGTCTATCTCTCCCTCTGTTTACCCTGTGTGACACGTCCTGTACAGGGACCGTAAGAGCTGATCTCTCTCAGCAGCAGCTCTCTGAGTCAAACAATATATAGTATAATCAGGCCAATGGGCGAGGAAGCCCTCAGGTTATGTTGCTATTCTTAACACTCCGTCTCTCTCTCTCGCACTCTCGCGTGCACACTTGCTCTCTCTCTCCCTCCCTCTCTCTTTCTCTCCTTCTCTCTCTCTCTATCTCTCTCACTCCCTTTCTCTCTCATCATTTATCACTCTTCTGCCAATCCATCCATCCATGCATCCATCTATCCAGCCAGTTGGCCTGCACTAATTGCCGGAAAAAGCTCACTGAGCTTCTCTTTTCATTTGTAGCTGAGAGTGAAGAGGAGAATCATTAGAGGACAATTCACTAGTATGTTATATGATGCCACACTGAGCAACTACACTCACGCCTCTCTGTTAGTCTTCACTAAAGTGCACGTGAAAGTTTAATATGACATACAGATGCTCATTCTTGATTTAGCATTAGAAGACATGTAGCGGGGAAATCTGGCTCCAGTCCTGGAGGGCCGGGGACCAGCACAGTTTGTAACTAAACTTGCCAGTAAACCTGAAAGTTAATAGATGAAGCAGGTGTATTTAGTAGAGAAATCACCACACTGTGCAGGACATTGGCTCTGTCAGATTGTCTTTGTCTGAAAAACTCCAGAAATGTTCGACTCCAGAGGTGAAATTTTTTTCAACAGTATAGTGATTTAATTGGGGACTGAGTTTAATTTTACTCAGTTTTCCCCTCTTTTGAAGTTTGGCACACATGTATGTGTGTATGTGTGTGTGTGTATGTGAGAGAGAGAGCGAGATCAACAGCAAAATAACCATAATTAACTGCAATTTGGAAGCAGTCTGCTGCCTGCCTGTCTACATACTTTATGAGAGTATGTTGGCTAAATTACGTTCATTTTGCATAATTTCTTCAAAGCAATGCCAGCATATTAGAGAAGCAAAGTCAGAAGTGAATCGTGCAAGTACCTGAGTTTGGTATGAAGCACATTCTTGAAATAAACAGCTCTCTCTAGGGTTTAGGAAACTAGGAAGCTTGATTCTGTGGTCCTTTAACTATTTTTGCATTCATGTTGGATCTATGTTTTGGATTACTGTCCTGCTGATACAAGCAGAACAATTTTTTGGCCTGAACTAATAACATTCTCATGGCCTTTGCAGAAAAAACATGCCTAAAATAATACAGATCATCTACCAGATTTACCAATAATTGTGGAGGTGATGATGTTTTCTGTATGCTTGTTTTTGTACTAAACCCATCTTTAGTGTTTGTTACCAAAAACCTCAAATTTGCCTCATTTTATCATAGACTTGTTCCACTCATCTGGTATAATAGATTTTGGTTATTGCGCAAATGGAGGTACGATCCAGTTATAATTTTGTAGAATGTAGTATTTTGAACTAAAAAAATTCTATAAATACTCTCCTCATCGCCAGATCTCTTTGATCTTTGGTGAAATGTTTGTCTCCAGGCAGGAACACTACAGCTCCAGTTAAACTTATTAATTGTTGTTTAACATTAAAAATGGATATTTCAGACATGTTGCCATTTTGTTCCAGCCTTTGGCTTGATTTATGAATGTAAACACACTTTTGCCTCATTTCATTAGTCTGTCCTCTGATCTTCGTCACGCTGATAAATAAGGAAATGTTGGGGTCTGTCACCACATATTTCATTTCAAAGCTCCATTTTTGTTCATAAGAATATTTCAGATGTCCTAAAAATTTATACATGGTTTAGATAAGAATATATCTTTTTCATCTAGGGTTCTAAGTCTAAATTCACTTCAATAAATGTTATATTTCTATTAGAGTTCTGTCACATATTTCTTCTATATTTCTTTCAGTATAAGACTGAGCTTTTTTCATGAGTTTTCATGACAAAGAGGCCCAATTTCTATGGAGCTGGCTGTATGTTGAGCTACATGAATCAGAGGACAGGTGTTATCCCCTTAGCGCTGGCATGGGCGTTCTGTAGTGAGTGATCTTTGTGAGAAGAGCTTGTGTTGTACCTTGAGCTGTGTCTGAGGTCACTATGAGAAGTCACTCACAACAGTGTATAATTCCTGACATTTCCCTTTCAGTGGTTCATTGACACCCTGAATCATGTTTCTCTTTCATTTTTTCTTAGCCTACGGTCACCTTACTCAATCTCTGTCTTCCATCATCTTGGGTTATAGAATTCCTTCCTGAGCGTCACCATGGAGCGCCTGAGAACAAGGTAGTGCGAGGTGTGACAGATCACCTTGGCAACCCAAAGAAACTTTGCTAGAGAAGGTGCAGGGCAACATCAGACCCAGTAAAAGACTTTGAGGTGCATTAATTGTGAACTTGACATTGCATCTGTATAGTATGGAAATGGGAATTATCTCAAAAGCAAAACAATAATGTCTCCAAATGTATTTATGCTGTCTAAAACCTCCGAGTCACTGCAGTGAAAGCATTCTATGGAGAGTGGTTTATTGTGTCTGTGATGGAAGGCATTTCCCTGCCATATATTTGTAAACAACACAGTGTAAATGAGAATAACGGGGCATTGTGCGACTGCTGCGAGAGGTTCAGAATTGTGCTGAGCCAGTCATTGTGCATGCTTGAAATTAGCTATAAAATGGCCTCTGTTTGAGTGTGAGATTTATTTTCAGACTTGTATTTTCCAAATTCTGGAAGGAGATGGTTGCCACTGTGCAATTATGTTGAGTAATGGAGTGCCAAGTGTTTTTTGTTTATGACAGCAAATTTGATTTTTGACAACTATGAATGTTTTGTCTTAAGGATTGACCTTACGTTTATATATTTAACTGGAAAAAAAGAACATTCTTTGTGAAATGCCCATATTTTGATTCTGTTTTTCATTTTGTGCTTGTTTATGCTCGTCTGCAGAGCTTCATGCGGACATGAGTGCATCGTTTGCTCTCAGGAGTCAACACATTTCTTAGCTTTTAGTGTGTGATTGTTTTTGTGTTTGCTTGTGACAGTGTTCAAAATTGTTTTTGACAGATTCTGTTTTTTTCTCCTCTCTTGTTTTCAGATAAGGGCATAGTCTTGTACTGCCGATTAAAACTGCATGGACCATGCAATTACCTTCCAGCAATAAACCTCACAAAGGCAGGGTTCACATTTGATATTCACATTAGCACTTGAACTGTCTGCTTATGATCAGATTTCTCTGGGTGCATGCCAGGTGTAGACAGTATGGCTCTTTTGTAGGGCTAACAATATATATTTTACAAGAAATTAAGCAAGACATCGATTTAACTTTACTTACTAAAATATTTCCCTACAAGCATGCAAACATTTGTGAAGTTTTGCTGGTGTTGTTTTCTTCTCACCCTTTATGGAGAATCTGGCTAACACTGTTTTGCAATGGACCATGGATACTCTGGTTAGCCTTAAAGTGCAAAGTAAACACTAAGCTAAACTTATAATATATTTTTTTTTAGTGTTCTAACAGCCCTATTTCAGAGCTCAACCATTTTTTGCAAATTGTCTCATTGTTCATGTTGATATTTTGGAACTATTCAGGGCAGTTGGGTGGCCTTTTATTTAGGTCTTTGCCTCTGTCATCAGAAAGTTGTGAATTTGAATCCTAGGACTGCCAGTATCATCACTGAGGTGCCCTTGACCAAGGTACCGTCCCCACACACTGCTCCCTGGATGCCCCTCATTGGTGGCAGCCCACTTCTTCATTTGGTAAATGGGTTAAATGCAATAGAAAGAATTTCACACAGTGTGCTGTGGTGTGTTCATGCATTACTATAAGGGGCCATTTTGTGCTAAGTGGGCTTTTCTCCATTACATCAGTGGCTTCCATTCCTCACTGTGTGGAAATGTCCGTCATCTCGACTGCGGTACTGCAGATATGTGCTCAGGGTTTTGGGCATCCCACAAGACATGAGCAAAAATCTTCAGTACTGTGTATCTAATCTCCCTGGACAAGTTATTGGCATTTGTTGCCGCTGTGCATAGGAATGCCTCATTTTAACAGCGTTTAAGTGATTTGAGTAGTCATTGTTGTTACAGAATGGTGCTGTCAGAGAGGTGCTTTCATCCGTGTAGTGCCTAGAGCAAATCACATTCATTCAGTTCCACTGTGAAATGCTATCAGATACTGATATTACATTTTCCTGTGGAAGTGACAGCTGACACTTTCAGCTTTTCATATAAACAATTCCCACAAACACACAAACACACACACATGTATACACAGCGGCCTACACATCTTCAGGTTAAAGATGTAGAGCCAGATAAAGTTCCTTCTGACTGTTTTCCAAAGAACTGTTTCCCTCTGAGCCTTCGCTATGCTGATGCGCTCATTTGTAACTGTAGTGTAAATGCTAGACAGTTTTGCTATTGGACCTCCTTAGAAGTAGAAAAAGCTGTCTGGGGACCCACCTTTTCCTCTTGTCCTTTTCTTTCCTGCCTTTTTCTCCCTGACATCCATTCTGTGCCCTCTAAGTTGGAAGACAATAGAGGAGAGTAAAAATGGATGAAGTGGTTGAGAGAGCAGAAAAGAGAGGTCTGCTGAGCCGCAATGGCTCTATTCAGACGGAAGTGACAGGGTGTGGAAGAGAAGAGAGGGAAGAGAAGATGAGAGCGGGGGGACATGTATTGATTGTGTTTCCTGATTATCTGCTCTGTGGCTCGGCTTATCTGTGACAAGCAAATTCGCTTTTTGCCCAGCCCTTGCAATTCTTAATCCATTCAGCTCTTCGCCTTTTCTTCTTTGCCTTCAACCACTAACCTCTAACTCTCCATTCCCTCCCTCTCTGTCCCTGATGATTTATGTTTATCTCTTGAGTTTGACACACATCGACTTCACAATATCTATCTTAACCTGATTCAGTCCAGGTCACTAAATCCACACTCTGTGAGTGTAAAATGAGCTTGTTTAGTGTTTTCCTGTCCCACTTCCTACGCAAAGTTGATTTGCCCTTTGTGTGGGTTTCGCTCCACAGCAGTGGTCTTTAATGTGCTCTTTACGTCACAGATCAGAATCTCTGACCAATGTGATAGCCTCTTTTTAAGACTTTCAAGACTATCCATGATTTAAAAAAACGGAATCTGTAGTTTGTAATTGAAATGTTGAATGACATGTGTTATTGAATTTCAGTGCCCAGTTTTTGTTTTTTTCTTAAATTTAACATAGTGGAAATAAACAAGCAAAAAACCCCAGAAAAATCATCACCTACAGTATAAAGCAGACCAGTGGATCTCTTGGACCCATGGATCACTCACTCACTTTGTTTTTCCATTCCGTCGATCTCTGTCTCTGATGATTAATGTTTATCTCTGGAGTTTGAAACACTTTGACTGAACAACATCTATCTTACCGTGATTTAGTCCAGGCCACCACGTCTGCAGACATTGTCTTGACTGTTGTCAGCTATGTTTGTGTGGGTTATTTGAATCTGTACAGGTCACCGTTTAAAGTTAGAACTTTTGAAGCTGTAATAACTGTGATCCATCATGGCAGAGCTAAAGTAATCTGCAGCTTTTCTATTAAAGGGAAGATTTCTACTATGTCAGCCAGTAAATCTAATATCGATTACTGAGCTGTTTAACAGGAGCAAAGTTGGGACATTAGCCAAATGATTGTGTTGTTCATTCATTGGAGTCCTAAATCGGAAGAAAGAACACATTTTGGTCAGAAAATATATATGGATGAGAGATTTATCAGGAGTTAAATAGTTAGCGAGAAATCTGATAGATGTCACTGATTCGAGTTATACCAAAAAAGGAAAAAAAAAACAGGCTTTTACATTTTTTGAAACGTGATACTTGTTGATAGCTTTTTTCTTACTATACCTTATCATCTTTTTAAAGTCTTAAGATTTATATATGTTTAGTATCACTTTTCATACATGGTGAAGGTTAAAAGCTTACAAAAAACAAACATTCAAACAGGAAAAGCATTCAAATACATCCAAGTGCAGGTGTAAATGTGAATGAGAGAGTGACCAGTGAGTATGTGTGTCTATTTTTATTAGCTGGTATGTCTCACAGCATGGAAGAAAACACTTGAACCCAGAGCAAATACTTTCTATGAAGTCAAACTGAAAAAAATGGTAAATTATTCAAGCTGAACATGAGAGTAAGTCCAATGAGGAGAGTGATTGAGTGCAATCATAGGAGATGTTTTTGCTTGAAGAAACATAGGGGTAATAGGAAATGCAAGAAACATGTTGCATTAATATTGGTTTATATGCGTTGTCTTGCCCCTTTACAAGGTGGTGTTGTCAGACATGGGAGGTGAGCTAGAGTCAGAAAACTTGTGATTTGAATGATGTGACAGTGCATTCTGCTTAATGCAGCCATAGACAGACATGAACAAGAATAAACAGTTTTAAAACCGATTTTAAGACCACATATGTGGTCAGGAATTAGAGAGAATTGAGTTTATCCCAATTGATTGTTCATTTTGTTGAATGTAACAAGTATAAGAGTCATTACTGCAAACAATGTATTGTGAATCTATTGAGCTAATTTTTAAAAGCAGGCCCTCCGGCATCTTTGCTTGTAAATATAGTGGGACTGCAGGCAACACGGTTTTGTTCAAAGAATGGTTCTCTGAGCTGTGACAGAAGTTTGGTTTGAATCAAAAGCTGTGAAAAGAATTGAATTGGTTATTTGTAGACACAAGTGATGTTGTTTGCAGTGACTTGGGAACAACAAAAATGCTCATAGAGGCTGTTAAGAATGAACATGTACTGTTTAATCACAGCTCTGAGCTGGGATGGTTCTCTTTCTCTAATGTTATGCCTGGGATCTTTACAGAAACAGAATAATCTGGACAACCCATTCAGATCCTCTCCCTTTATTGAATTTTGAATGCTTTTGCTTTTGTGGGATGCTTGTTTCAAGTTCATTGTTTGATTTCACAATAAGCAATTTCTGACTCATGCATCAGCTGGAAGCTTTTTTTTTGCAAATCTATGGAGAAACAGCAAATTATGTGTCTCACATTAATATCCCCCCTCTTATGTTTAGAAGAGGTTTTGTGCTGTGGGAGAATATTTTTCCTCTCTACCTTTTAGATACACTTAAATTGGAAATACAAATGACATATATTTTGGATGAGTACTGCTGACGTATTTTGCACATTCTTAAAAATAAGGTGCCATGCCTTGGAAGTGATTCTCTTAACAGCCACAGTTGGTGATTTTAAGAGTGGGGTTTTTTTGAAAGGCTTGAAATTCCAAAAGTTTTCAATAGGGAAAGACAAGAGCTAAATGTTAGGTGACCTCACTGACCTAACCATTTCTACCTGCACTGCTTAACCCAAAAGAGTGATTCTTTATATCAGTTAGCTCATACCAAACACAATAAATTCACTAAATGATGCAGAAAGTTCCTTCCATTATTTCCATGCTTAAGTGTAAAATGAGCTTGTTTTGTGTTTCCTGCCCCACTTTCCATGTAAAGTTGCTGTTTGTCTTAGTGTGGGTTTTCCAGGAGTCTTTAATGTGTTGTTTACTGCACAGATCAGAATCTCTGACCAAAATAGAATCCTTTTACTGAAGCCTTTCAAGACTTTTCATGATTTTAAAAATAATCCCTAGTTTGTAAATGAAATATGTGAGCTGCCAATTTATGTTTTGTTGATTGTATGGAAAATTAATACATTCCATAGGGCCATAAATTTTATATATTGTTAGCCATCTCCAGATTGATATTATTTCATTATTTTATTCTCTCTCACTATCTGATGTTGAGCAGAAGATAATGGTTTCAGCTGCTGAGGCTTTTCAGGGTTCCTCGCAGAGTTTCTTCCTCCAGCTGAGTTTTTCTTGCCTCTGTTTCCCTTGGCTGACTGATTAGGCCCTTGGACCCGGACTCTGTAAAGCTGCTTTGGGATGTCTGCTGTAAAAAGCTCTATATAAGTACCTCTAAATTGACTAAAACAAAATATATGCTTACATAACAGGCACCACTTATGCACAGACCATGTTTTTGTTTTTTTCTCTTAATATGTTCTATTTAGCAAATAAATAGTAAATATGCAGAAGTGTGTTCACTGCAGAGAAAGTGTGCTTAATTTTATCACAAAATGTAAAATAATAATTCTAACAGAGGTGTAAAATTACATCTTATTACTACCTACAATGTTTAGATTCACTCAGATTTTTGAGCCCACACATACAATCGTTTACTAAACAGAATATATGATTTCTAAGAAGAGGACTCTTACTCTTCTCTACTCTACCATGCCTTGAAATATGGAAATGGAATTTATCAACTGTTTCATCTTATGCTCAAATGATCAAAACCAAACCTTTACGAAAAAATCTCTAACTTAGTGACGATATGCTACTAGTTTTGCAAAGTTTATTTTAAAAAATGTAGACATTGCAATCCAATGCGATCTAAGTAATTATACAGAATATACAGTTAATCAACAGTAAATACACATTAGAGTTAATTATTAGAAAAATCATTTTTGCACAATCTATTGTGTGGAAAAAGTGGAGCTGATTATGGTTCCATAGAAATACTCCTGTTCTTTTCCCTTTATTAACAGGGAGAAGATAATGGAGAGGATGGTTTACTGATGTATGCTCTTGATCAGGCTTTTAGTAAACTAGCATATCAGGGTTTTCCCGTTTTCTTGTATCAGTTGCCTTCTTGGCTTTCCTGACTATATTCTGGATATTTGGATTGCTATTTTTTACCTTCTGGACTTGTTTTTGACTGTTTCAGAAGAGATTTACTTGTTTTGGACATTTGCTACATATTTCTTCTTACAATTTGTATGGCATAAATTTGATTAGTATTTTCTTATTTTCTGAGTCCATATCTGAGTATCATTACACACAACGATGTCATTCATACATCTAGCATGAAACAGCAGTGCGGGGGGAGGTTGTACCAAAAATTCACTTCCTGTAAGCACTGTGTAAAAAAAATCCAAATGGACCACCAGCCAAATCAGTTATATTGCTAATTAAAACATTAATTCATAAAGAGATTCTTGCAGTTGTTTACCTGTGTGACTGTTTTCCATCAGTGCAATTATTTCAGCCTATAGGTCTGAAAGAATATGTATTAGTATTTTTATAAAATGTACAATGTTGCGTTTTCAGAGTTTGCATAATGTTTTGTTTGCTTCATCCTCATTCTAACTATTTTGCCATTTGATGGTTCTCCTCCACAAACACACTCAAGAAACATGGAAATTAACTGCTGAGGTGAACCAGGTGTTTCTGTGTTGGGAAATCACCAAAAGGTGCTGGACCATGGCCCTCCAGGACTGGAGTTTGACACCCCTGCCATAAGAGTTGACAGTACTAGAAGATATGGTAGGTTTATTGTGTTTATCTACTTTTAAATTAGAATTGCTACAGGTAGGCTCTAGCCCCCTGACACCAATAATGCTCACTCCCCCACCCACAGAGTTTCAATGACCAAATTAGCAAGCCCTGCATCCATGGCATTGCTCCAAAGAACTCTTTTTATGGCTCTTCTAATAAAAATAAAAAATAAATAATACATGTCCACAACCATACAGCTCTACGGCTCACACTGCAAAGGATACCAATACGTCACCCCACACAGCCATCAGCACAGAGTGTGCTCCAAACGGCACACCAGACCATTTTAATGAGAAGAAATTATTCACAAAAGTTGCCTTGAATAAGAATGAGTCAAAGACTAATTATGTCTCTTGCAGTCAGGCAGCAGTAATGGAGTCTGCAGCCAATGATTTGGCATAATCTGTTGTATGTTATTTAGTCAGGCAGTTATGCATTGCACTTCCACTCAGTGCACATGAATGAGTGTGTTCTTTTCTGAGTGTGTGTATTTGTCTGTGGGTGTGAGTGTGTGTATATGTGTGTGTGTGTGTGTCTGTGTGTGTGTATGTGCGCACACATGCTTGGATCAATTTCCACTTGAGTGGGTGTGGGTCCTGTGGGACGCATATGCTGGCACAGTCTCGTCACTGTGCACACTGATTCCCCCACAGTGACCAACAGTAGCAGCTGATACTATCCATATACACGCATACACACGCTGATGTCCTCATCCATGTGCATCCACAAGACCATTCATGCACCCTCAGCTTCCACTGGGGGCTGTAAAAATGGGACATATACACATAGAAAACATTGTGTGTGTGTGTGTGTGTGTGTGTGTGTGTGTGTGTGTGTGTGTGTGTGTGTGTGTGTGTGTGTGTGTGTG
>JBBKCR010000134.1:14209965-14226767 GCA_037577295.1 Ladigesia roloffi
ACTGTTGTGGATTACTTGAGCACTGTTGTATGTCGCTCTGGATAAGGGCGTCAGCTAAATGCCGTAAATGTAAATGTTTGCCAGTGAATATCTAAAAGGTTCAGAGAAGGCTTGGGATATAGTGCTGTGGTCAGCTCGAGCTTTTTGGCATCAACGTGATCCGCCATGTTAAGGGAAAGAGAAGTGCTGAGTATGATCTGAAGAACACCATCCCCACAGTAGGGATGATGTTCTTGGAGGAGAAAATACTATAATTGGGGATGTTTTTCTTCTAAGTGTACAAGATGACACGTACTGTAAAATCTTTGATGAGAACCTCCTTCCTTCATCCAGAACACTAAAGATGGGTTGTGCGTCTTCCAGCAAGACCATGACCCAAACATACGACCAAGGAAACAAAGGCGTGGCTAAAGAAGAAGCACATTAATGTGCTGGAGTGGCCTAGCCAGTCTCCAGACCTCAGTCCTATAGAAAATATGTGTAAAAGCTGAAGCTTTGAGCTGCCAAAGAGCAGTCAAGAAACCTAAATGATTTAGAGAGCTCCTATAAAGGAGTGTGTGAAGATCCCTCCTGAGATGTGTGCAAACCTGGTGACCCACAAAAAGACATGTCACTGCTGTGCCAAGAAGGCTTCCTCCACCCAGTGCTTACTCAAGTTTTGCTGGGGTATCAAATAATTAAAAATATATACTTTTAGTTTTTTTCTTGATTTTTGTTTGATATTTTATGTGTCCATAAAAATCTAATTTCCTCATAAATTATTGTCTGCTAATTGTTTTTTTTTTACGTCAGCCAACTTATATTTTCAGCAGGGGATCAGATAATGATTAACCCCACTGTACACAGTAAATAAGAGGCTGAACAAAAGTGTATTGTTTACAGGACAATGCATTGAATTTCCATTCATTTGTTGAGTTTTTATAAGAACATGGAACAGTTTTACTCTGATTCTTAATTCTTAAAATCTGTAATTTACCCAGTCCTTCTAGCAAAGCATCCAATCCCAGAGTGCTCTTCACAAGTTCTAATGTGGAAAAAAATAAAATTATCCCCAAGCACTGAAGTGTTCATACGACACCTTAATATAGAATAAAAGATGTTGACTACGGTATAGGTCACTATTTGGTAACTACCAATAGCTAGCTAACAGTAAAGCAGATAGCTAGCTAGCCAGCTAGCTAATAGTAAATTTATGTAACTGTACAAGATAACTAAACTAATTTGAAACATTTCTGCCAGAATGATGTGGACAAGCCTCACGGTACAGTCGCCAATTTTTTGCTCCATGCCGGCCTACTGTGTTTTCTGGAATGATAAGGCTATTGTTCATTTGGGATTTTTACATGGGGTCTGAAATTGTTGCCATGTTGCCAGGGCCCTTCCCCCACCCCACTCCATCATCAAATTTGGAGAGAGCAACCAGGATCTCCATGCTTTGGCCCTCGGTGAGGGTTAATTCCAGAGCAAACACGTCACGGCCAGTCACTCTAAATAATGTGGAAATGCTGGAGACGCACCATGACGCCCTGACACCAGTGCTATCCTGAGTGTTTGTGCCCGTGCAATCAGAGAGACTAATGTCATTATTATTTTGATTGCCATTAATTGGATTATTATGAATGTGCAGTGACAAGCTGTTTGGTCTGATTAGAAATCACTTCCCCATGAAAGGCAGAACTAACAGCCCCGTGATCCGAGACTGTGCCTTTTCCAAATATACCTCTCTCCTTCATTCCTACTGCCTTTCCACCTCCTCTCTTACGCCTCTTCCTGTACCTTTTCCCAAGTACTTCGCATTAGCATTCAGCTCAGCTTGCCGCAGCTGCTGGTTGATGCTACATCTTGTTGACCCAAGCCAGTCTCCATAATTTGCCCAGTCTCCGATCAAAGTGATCATTGCTTTTTAAGTAGGACATCCGTCTCTCAATGCGGATGCAGTATGCGTTGCTGATGAAGAGAGAGATTGAAGAAAGAGACTTTTATACTCATCTGATTGATTTGATTGTGGCGCAATATATTTATTGGCTTGGTGTTGCTCTCTCTCTCTCTCTGACTCTCTCTCTCTCTCTTTCTCTCTCTCTTTCTCTCTCTCTTTCTCTCTCTCTCTGTTTGTTCCGCAGTGCTGATTCGATGATTGACAGTTTTCTCTTGCTTAGCCACACAGATCTATAAGGCACAAGAGACAGAGACTCTACGACACTGACATTAAACACAACACAGCCTGGGGCCCCAACACACTCAGTAAAATATCCAAGTACACACACACATACTCTTCACATTACGTATTCCTTTTTGTCTCTCCTCTATACTCATCCATACACATGAACCCTTTCAAACACCTGCTTGTGAGCCCATACTGCAATATCCACTCCACAAAATGTACTTTCATGAAAATATGTACGACCACAGTCACACCTGTCATTAATGTATGTCTTGAGCAAACCAATCATAAAATGTGTTAACTGGGTCCCATCTGTCTGATCCAATGTCTCAACTCACCTTCATAAGTATTCAAGGACTCCTGTGACCCCAAAACATCTGTAGTGTGAAATCTAAAGCATCCTAATGCGTCCCTGACAGCATCGAAAGACCAGTTTATTAATGCAGACAGAGGGGAGACAAAAGCAACTGCCTCTGCATCCTATGTCTCTTATCTATTTGGTTATATCCGTGCAACATTTGTAACACTCTGTACACATTCACAAACAAGGACAGGGACATTATTGTCTGTAGACAGACACAGTAAAAGGCTCTGCACTTTTTCTCCAGTCAAAAAATCCAAACCAAAGTGGTCCCTGATGACACATTAACACTGAAATGCAATGGCTATACATTGTCTACTTGTAATCAGGTCCCTAGACATCACTAAGTATGAATAGGATTTAAGTCAGTAAATGGCTTATAGTAGTTACAGACTAACATCATGTTGAGCTGCCTGTTTATTAGATATCCCGATATTAATGTGTCTACTTCCTCTGGAATTTAATACAGAAATATTCTGTGTCCATGGATTGTACAAGATGCCATGCAGGAATTTTGTACCACACGGATATGTGGATTCCCTGTGTTTGCTCACTGGACAGCGGCGCAATCTTACAGCAAAATGCCCATTCTGTCTCATCCACTCTTGAAAGGAATGAGATTCGAGGACTGTGGAGACCAACGATGCAATAAAAAATTAATGTACCTGGAACTATTAGGAGGCAGAACTGATAAAATTACATTGCCTGTGTGCCTTATGAGAGTGACATAATTGGGCTGCCTGGAATATAGTATTATGAGTGTTAACACGTAGTATGTTTTTGGATCTGCTTTCAATAGATCTGACTACCAATGGACAGTGAGTTATATGCATTGATGGGTATAACAGCGCTATAAATAAACAGCGTTACTAACGGCGATACTTTTTTCAGTAACAAGTAATTCAAACCAGATACTGTTTTCTCCGTTACAACACCATTACTGTTTCTGACAACAAAATGTGCGTTACTATAACTGAGAACACTGAAGCAGTTTTCATGCAAGCAGTGTCTCTCTCAGCCATAAGACCTCTCTTTCTCTAGAGTGTGTGTGAGTGTGTTTAGTATTTGGGTCCTATTCCTTTTATTTGCACAGAACATTTTTATCTGGCATAATTCAACAGCTTTTTTAAACATTGCATTTTAAGTCCATATTGTAAAGTTATACCCCATAGACTGTCATGCCAGAAGTGTCCATCCGAGCCTGGGAGAACTTACATCATGCATTATTTTTTCACTCTTTGTGCGCGCGGTTGTGTACACAATGCAATCTCTGTCTCTGATTGGCTGACACTGACACGCGTTCTGTGACTTAACCAAATATTATAGTCCCTACATAAAAAGGGGGGTAACATTGTCGTGAGGGGAATCTAAACACAAAAACCACAACAAATGTAGAGACACACGGGTGGAAATACGTCCCTCTAGATGAAATAACAAAACAAAGTGACGTGCACAATTTGCAAATTAGTGTTAAAGTACAGTAACTGTACCGGTGTTTTAGTGCAACTTTACTGTCTCCTGGATGTTCTACCGCAGAGAATGTCTTCAAAGACTCATTCAAAGGTTCAAGATTCAAAGCGTTTATTGTCAAGTGTACAAAAGTAATTGCATTTCTCTGTGCCTTGAAATTCTTTTTTTGCCGTCCACAAACAAACAAATGCAGAGTTAAAAGTAAATAATTTAAGATTTTAAGAAAAAAGTAATATAAATATTAAAATAAAGGACAAGTAAAGACTAAGTGTGTGCTGATGTGCAATTAAAGTGAACGTGACCTAATGTGCAAAAAACAGTGTGAGGTAGGTCAGCTGTTCAAGAGTCTGATGGCAGTAGGGAATATGGAGTTTTTGAGTCAGGAGGTTCTGGATCTCACAATTCTGAACCTACGTCCCGAGGGCAGGAGTGTGAAAAGTCCGTGTTGGGGGTGTGTGGGGTCTCCGCAGTCACTGTCTGCAGGCATTTTCGGTCCAGAGCAGTGGTGTTGCCATACCATGCAGTAATGCAGCTGGTCAATGTGCTCTCCACAATGCAGCTGTAGAAGCTGCTGAGGATCTTGGCTGACATACCTAACTTCCTCAGCCTCCTCAGTAAGTACAGCTGCTGTTGAGCCTTCTTGACCAGCTGTGTGGTGTTCAGTGTCCAGGTGAGGTCCTCACTGATGTGGATGCCCAGGTACTTACCCTCTCCCCTTTATCCCGGATAAATAGTGGCTGGTGAGGCCTCCTCTCTTTCCTCATGTCCACTATCATCTCCTTTGTCTTTCCAGAGTTGATGGCAAGTTTGTTTTCCTCACACCATGACACCAGGCTGGCCACCTCTCTCCTGTAAGCCGCTTCGTCCCCTTCAGTGATGCGACCGATCACCCGCGATCATCCGCGAACTTCAGGATGATGTTGTCTTTGTGGGAGGCGACACAGTCGTGGGTGAACAGGGTGTAGAGGACGGAGCTGAGAACACAACCCTGTGGGATGCCAGTGTTTGTGGTGATGTTGGCTGAAGTCCTGTTGTCGATCCTGACAGACTGAGGCCTGCCAGTCAAAAAGTCCAGGAGCTAGTTACAGAGTGTGGGGTGCAGGCCGAGTGTGAAAGAACCCTGACATAGGAGTCTTTGTATTCCAGGTGGGAGAGGGAGTAGTGAAGGGCAGCCGCAATGGCGTCTGATGTGAATCTATTGGCCTGATAGGCATACTGCAGGGGATCCAGAGTGTCTGGGATGTTGCTCTTGATGTAGGCCAGCACCATTCTCTCAAAACACATTGCAATGATAGGAGTTAGTGCAACTGGTCTGTAGTCATTCAGGCATGTGACTGGGGTTTTCTTGGGGAGGGGGACAATGGTTGTAGTTTTGAAGCATGTGGGGACGATGCTCTGGCTGAGGGAAAGGTTAAAGATAGAGGTGAGAACATCAGCCAGCTTGTTAGCACATCCTTTAAGGGCTCGTCCAGGGATGTCGTCTGGTCCTGCTGCCTTGCGGGGGTTGATCTTTTTCAGGGCTTTGAGTACTTGGTCTGCTGAAACTGCTGGTGCAGGTCTGGAGGATCTGGGAGGTCTGGAGGGTCTGGGAGGTCTCAAAGTGGGTGTAAAACATGTTGAGATCATCCAGCAGACTGCCTGCAGATCTGATGGTGCTGTTGGTGGCACTATAGTCTGTGATGTGCTGCAGACCTTGCCACATTCACCCAGGGTCAGCAGAAGAATAGAAGCCATCCAAAGTCTTTCTGTACTGCCTCTTAGCCACTGTGTTTGCTTTTCTCAGTCCGTACTTTGCAGCTTTGTACTCTCTCGTTACCTGATCTGAAAGCAAGGAAGCGAGTACGCAGCATGAGTCATACCTGACTGTTGATCCAGGGCTTCTGGTTGGGGAACTTCCTTATTTGTGTGGTGGGCACAATATTGTCAACACAAGTGCTGATGTACCCAGTCCCATACTCAGCATAGTTCTGAATGTTGACAGAGAAGCCATTGTGGCTGCAGTTGTAAACACATCCCAGTCTGTCTGGGCAAAGCAGTCCTGCAGGATGCTCTCTGTCTCTGGGGTCCAGAGTTTCATGTTTTGTGACAGGGTTTGATTGTTTCAGTCTGTCTGTAAGCCGGGTACATGAACAAAGAAATATGGTCTGACTGTCCAAAATTGGGGCGAGATGCAGCTCTGTATGCACCTTGTATATTACTGTAGACTTGGTCTAAGGTGTTCTTGTCATGGGTGGGAATGTTCACGTGCTGGTGATATTTTGGAAGTACAGTCCGTAAGTTGCATCTGTTAAAGTCACCAGCGATGATGAACACAGCATCTAAATGAGATATCTCTAACGCGCTGATGATGTAGTGGAGTTTGCTGAGCGCCTCTGTGGAGTTAGCCCGCGGCGCGATATAAACAACTCATGTAGCTTTGGCCAAATTCTGTAAGCCCTAAAAATTGAAAAGTGAATAATACTGAATTTTTAATGCATAAGAATGCATTTTCAAGCATCTTCACCATGTTTTGCCTGTGCATATGCAGATGTTTCACAAGAACTGCCATCCCACACTTCTAATGCAATTAATATCCATCCCATATTGAACCCATTCAATGTTCCAGTGCATTCAGAGAGAGCTATTCAGCAGGTGAGTCGTGGCTGAGTGGTGTGTCTCTGCAGTAATGAGAAGTCCTGTGGGCTCACTCATATTTCATCATTAAACTCATTACAGCTCGTGCACAATATTGTGTTGCAACTGGTGAGACTCAGAAATGAAACAAATGGCGACTGGCTGAAGTAACATAGGTTTCTTTTTTTTCTTTCATATACAACATTGAACAATAGGGCCTCATCCTGTACACTTCTCCTTGAATGTCCTTTTCCTCCATCCTCCCCCCATCATGCAATAGCCTCAGACCCTGCTGATTAATAGTTGGACAAGCCCTTTCATTTCTTCCTCTATTTTTCTCCCTTCTTGGAAGAATGGATGGCGAGAGAAAGAGCCGTCAGGATAAGCCTCTCTCACAGAAGTGATACGATTGCCCACACAAGTGCAGCAGCAGACCCTATTTATTCATGATTGCACTGATCCTGTGGTTCTAGAACATGACGTTGTAATATTTCAAAAGCAATGGGAGTTGAACATCCGCACGAGCCTCTAGCCACTACCTGAAGATTTTATTACATGTTTGTGTGACTCGGAGGAGGCGAATAATCACATGCAGATGGAGGGGGAAACGAGAGGAGAAGAAAAAGGGGAGCATGTGGAGCCATTACACACAAATTCATGCTTGAGTGTGACAGTGGAGCTGTGACCTAGTTCTTTAAAGGACGGGGATGTATGGGAGTGCATACATACATTAATGTGCATGTGAGTGTATATTTACTGTACATATGAATTAATGCAAAACTAGTTTGCCAGATTTATCCTTTTGATCTTGTCTTCTGTTAAATGAATGATAGCAATAAATGATGCAAGAACTACTGGCTTCAAGGGGCTAGTCACAAATTGTTGAATTTGTGTTGAAAGTCATTTAAAGGAAAGCTATTCGTGCAAAGTGATTTAGAAACACACATGGAATAAACAACAGAATGAGCTTCAGAAAGCTCAAAGCACGATATTTGCTGCAAGTCACCCAGCATGGAATGTTCTTCCTTCTTCAGCACTCAGGCATTACTTTTTTGTTGAATTGTCTGCTCAGTAAACTAGAATAAATTAGTAAAGTTTCGATTCAATTTAAAATGCAAATTCCAAACCACCCATCTGGTTTGAACTCACATAAATCGAGGAACATTTGTACTGTTGTTGAAATGCTCCCCTAATCACCATCAACACTGGAAAAGCTCCATATAGTGGAAGAATAGAGCTTTTCTGATACAGGACTCTACAATGAGCAGAATTTGGGATTGAGGTAGGCTAAATAATATAACACTAACATAACACAGGTGGGCCCATCACTCTGGAATTTTAATGAATTTTTGCTGAGATAATGCTTCAGGGCCATCCATTGAACATTAGAGGGGAATACTTTCAGACTGTAAACTTTTTGAAAATTCAATTTTCACCATTTTAAAATCCCCAGTCAGCGGCCTGTGTACGTTTATTTAGGGACGTTTATGTTGATCCAATGGGGATTGATGTTTTTCACAGGTGTTAGGTTGTGTATTTAAGTTCCATTGTTTTCTGTCGTTTTGGTCTTCTGTTTAGTTTCTTGTAAAGAGTATCGTCCTTAGTGCCTGGTTTTGTTTTTCCTTATTAAAGATTCATAGTACAATAGATTTCTGCCGTTGCACCTCCTTGGATGGGACACAACCAAGTGTGACACACATGCTAAAACATTTTTAGCAGATCTAATAAACCACTGCACTGATTGGATTGGTTCAGAAAAATGTGATATATTCAAAATAATTTAAGATTGCAAAGCAGTGCTAGAGCTATAAACAGGACCAGCGTCGATCCAAGATATTCCAAGATTGGATTTTCTTCCATTTCTGGACAGAAAATTGTGCAGTCTCTAAGCATTTTAATGGGTTATCATTTCTTACGAAGTTTAAATCTGTCCGTTACAAAAAAACGTTGTTTCCGATGCACAGATGCACTGGTGACATGTTTAAGAAGCAGTGGAACACAATAATTTAGTCCTAAGTTGTATTGGAATGTAACAGGCCTGAGGTGGCAACCCTGGACGTAAACAGCATAAAAACCTTCAACATTAAAAGGGCAGTATCATGCTTCAAATCTCCAAATTGTATTCTAATACATTGAGGTTAATAAGATAATTAGAATGAATAAGTTAAAGGTTCTTTTTTTCATGATATCAAATGAAGGATGTTTAAAAGTGACACAGGGGCATTTTAATACCGTTTAATACAGTGATTCATCAATTATTTTGTCAGTTTTTTGAGACTATTGAAATCAATTCACACTTTAGTTAATAAGGCATAGTTTCAGACAAAACCTCAAGAGTGTAAAGCATTGCTGTGCAGCATTTATTTGACAGTTAATCCACTTCATAATGAGCAAGTCACACTTCATTCTCTTAATGCTGGCGCAAGAATCGGGCCAAAGTACTTCAGTGACTTTTGACCCTGGTCTGACAGATTCACACTTGTTGGTTTCAAGCCGCTGTGACATTGTGTTATATATGCACAGTATGTGGAAGATGCTCTTTGCCCTCCTATTATTGGTTTCACAGCCTGGCTTAATAGCGATTGGACTGAAAGCGTGTTCTCGCCGGCATGCTATGCTCCAGATCGTACACCTCTGTGTAGAAGTCAATGAGGATGTGGAAGGACTCCTAATGCACCTAACCGAGTGTGAAGGATGGCTTGCTCCTGCTTATACTGCCAGAGCACTGCCCCTCCCTCTATAACTGAGTGCAGCATGGCTTAATGAACCAGCATGATTGTAAAAGGTCATTTGTAGCCTGGGTTGTTAGCTAATTCAGCTAATTGTTACAATTTATTTTTATTTCAGTGGCATGGCTATACAGCCACTCATAATAAGCCAAAAGAGCCATTTGTTGGGCTGTTGTTTTAATGCAATTATAGGTTATTATGCACTTAAGGCTCCATCTGTGCAGTCGCTGTGTGCGTTTGTGAGATGAGAGGGAGCGTGCAGAACCCTCTGCAACTGTGTAGCATGTTTTCACACACTTAAGACCTTTCGCTGCGGTGCAATGTGTTCTAGTTTCTTCATTGTTCACATTACAAGCCTTATTGTTCAATTATAATTTTTAAAGGGCCCATATCTATCATCTCTGTTTTACACAAAAGCACCTGCAGGCATTACTCTTTTAACTGTGACTCCAGTTCCTTTTTCTGAAAACTGGCATATTCCAACATTCAGTAACTCTGTACACCGCAATGTTAAATGCACACTGTAATGTTATAATGCGACTTTTTCCCTGATGACACCTTACAGTACTTTCCTTGCACTATGTGGATCTAAAGTACTGCCAGATTCACATTCAGAAACAGTCAAACATAATGATATCCCAAATGACTAACAGGATGGGAAAAGTGTCAGACCTTCCAAACACATGTACGGTATTTTAGCTATACAAAATGATGGATACATGAAGTTAAATGCCCTAAAGTATAGTAAAAGTACTCTATATAAAAATGCAGTTTTGTTTAATAGTCAGCATAGAAGCAAATTCAAATATTCAGTTAAAATGGTGTCTGAAAATAACTGTTTCACTTGGTGAATAGGCTGAGAGAGATTTTCACATTGTTTGTACTTCGTACTGCTCTAAGGGGCCACTTTACTTTTAACAATATTATCATTGAAAGTCTTTATAAATGTTAAAATGTCCATATGTACACTACAGCTGTCAATTATTACCCATTGGCTTGATGCTAACTTAATATTGGTGCTAGCACAATTGAACTGTGATTAAGGCTGCTTATGAAGTACAGACTTCTAAATTATGCACTGTTATCATTAAGGCAAAGCCAGTATTAACTGAATTTTTGTGTATTTATTTGTTTCATAATGTATCATTGTATATTCAAACCTAGATTTATACTGTAACTGAGTATCATAGGGGATGACAATCGAAGGATAAATTATGCAATACACTTGAGGTAGAATAAACCCTATAGATAAGCTGAAAACTAGAACAACAATAAGTGAATTGGTTTGGGAGGAAAATTATTAAATGAAAATGTATAATTAAAACAAATATAATTCAGATCTAAATAATGAATACATTTTCTACATACTGTTCATGTATAACCACCTGTAGTACTGCTATTAAAGACATAATATTGTCATTGTAGTTTGTTGAGCTTTAAACAGTTTAACTTTTTTGTATCATCGTAAACCATGATATAAGGTCATTATTCTGTTGTGAATTAATCTGAATCAGAACCAGAAAACTTTATCGAATTTGCTTATGTTATGGCTGCACAGTCACAGAGAGACGCAGAGACAATAACAATTGAAAATAGAAACTATAATGTCTAAATAAAACTCAAATATAAAACAGAAATGCTCTAAAAATACTTTATACTAAATACACCATGCTGCGGTATAAATAATTAATTTAACAATAAATAAGTAACTTATATAATAATTGTTTGGACTCAATATGGAGTCCATTATTGCACATATTAGATAACAGTAGTAGATATTATTGAAAGATCGTAATATTGACCTAAGTAAAAAAATTACACATGGTAATACATATAATAATTAACCTAAGTAAGAAATTACACATGGTAATACATATAATAATATATAGCATATAATGACAGCTTATATCCACGTGTGATATTGCACATGCATGTATGCCATTTTTATATCTACACTTGCTTTCACGACGGTTCTGAGAAAAACACTAAGCAAATATAAATGGATCAATGCCAAATGATTTTACTAAATGAGATGACCTCAGCTGTCATTTTCAGGCAACCTCTTTCATGACTTGTTGCACAGCTGTTTCACCTTAGACCCAATCTTAGAAATCACGAAGGAAGATTATGACCTCAGAATGACCTCGGAATGAGCCTGCACATTAAAGTGTGGTTTAAAAATGTGTGATTCGTCTTATGTCCATTACAATAATGAGACCATGTACTACATATGTGCTCTCCCAGTGACCAGACCCAGCACTATATAATGAGTAGGTCGTCCAAATCCAAAGAAAGGGTCATGTTAGGGGCTGGAGTGGTTTCACAATTATTAGAACACAGCAGGAACAGCTTTTAGGGCCCAAAAAAACGATTCTGAGTTTACTGAGAGTGTTACAAAAAGACCTGCTTGCTGATTTATTCTCATTCAACATACAGGGTTCCCTCCAAAACAGCAAGAACAAAGTAGATGCAAAACCCTCTCATGTAAAAAGCCCTTTAATCTGAACATAACCTGAAGGTTTCTGCCCAGTAGTCTTCATGGACCTGCGTTTTGCTAAGCAGATGAGAACATATCAAAGTGCACAAGTGAACACACCCCAACACGCCAACGACCCCCACTCCACACACACACATTTGTGCTCACACACATATGCATATTTTAAATCGCAGTAAGTGCTTTCTTCGTTTTGTCCCTTCACTTTTTACTACCGTGCTTCAGCAGGATATCAAAGCGACAGCTCAGAGCCGGCTTCCAGCTGTGCTTGACAGATGTTCAGCAGTGTTGCCAGTGGACTCACAGCACTGAGCAGCCAAACCCACATAAAATTGAAATGATTGTTTTTTCTGTGAAAAATTTAATTAACCTCAATTATATTTGATCAACCAAACATGTCTGATGTTTAAATGTAAGACTTTTACATGGTTTTTGACACAGTCTGACATATCCTAAAAAAAATGACACAGTAAAAATATAGGAGGTATTTTGATGCCTGAATATTGCTGCTGAATGATACTGTTTTGGAGCTAACAGTATGCCATACAGTGAGAGAAGCTGCAAAAGTGACCCTATTTGAAATTAATCAACAACGTGCAAGACAAGTGGGTTGAATTAAGAATGCAGATTGCATGATGCTCACTTGTGATTCTAGGCTCACATCACAAAAGTCTTTCCCAATATATGTACTTTTTTGTGAACTTTAGTTTTAAGAGATGAGTTCTCTATTATTCATCTGGCCCACACATCCTAATCAATGTTCAAAATTGAGAGACCTCGTTTGTAATTGCATGTTTTACCAGATTTTCATTCTGGGATGTTCTCAGACTTCAAAGTCTCCTACGATTAGATCTGTATATCTGAATAAAACATCACACATTTTTTGGAATTTCCAGTTAAATTAAGGGACTGTAGATCTATTCGTTTGATAATTGGTCAACACTGCATTTCATGTACGAGAACTTGCGACTACACCCACACTACAGGAGACGTACGGCACCGTCTGGACTGGGAGAAGATCGAAGAAGTGAAAATTGGATTATAGACCCCCCACACCACATCTGAGAAGATAATAGTTTAAATTGCCCTGATCTGGGGAGACCTTTTGCTATTCTCAGAGGGAGCAGATCAGCCTCAGATTTGTCTTGGTTGTCCTGTAAAATGAGCTGGGAGTTAGCACCACAAAAACAGAAATGTCAGTATCCATGAGTGTGTGTGAATGTATGTGAAGTACACTTTTCAAACATGAGTGACACTTAGCTTTCTGAAAGTATAGAGCAGTCAGATTGGTGTAGCTGCAGTGATGGTTATGGCATAGTAGAGCTAAATGCATGTTTACTGTGGAAAGCACACAGCAAACAGTGAGTAGAGCCCCCTGTTTGACTCCCTCTCAGCTCTCTGGCTCCCTGTAAAAGCACACAGCCACAGCCTGAGCACTAAGTGTAGTATCTATTTACATCAGAGCACCTGCACATATTGTGCTTTCAGCCTGTGTGTGTGTGTGTGTGTGTGTGTGCCTGCCTGTGTATATGAATATTCAACACCCTTAAATTCAGCAAGGCACCATAGAAAAGCAGGGAATTTGGAATGGAGGATGACAATTCAGCTGACTACACAGCAAGCACATGTGACTTAATGCTGCATGATCACACACATGCAGATTTCACAGGACACAGCTGTTCATACAGCAAGTGGTTCTCTCTGCATACTGAGTGTGTGTGAGAGAAAGAGAGCAGCTGTGTATGTGTACAGAGATGAAAGTATTGAGTATGATGTAAGCTGAGGAGAAAAAGACTTTCTATGCATTTGACTAACTGTTCTGTGCTCATGGACACATGCCCGCAATGTACAGCATCATATTTTTGTGATACAGTACATTCTTTTGTCATATGTATACAATGTTCTTCTCTGTACATTGAAATGCTTACCTTCTGAAATCAGTAGATAAAGGGAGAAGGAAGGGAATATAAATACAAACTACTGGTCAAAAATGTTAGAACGCCCCAGGGTTTCAAGCTTTTTCAATTGAATTTCAAACTAATTTAGGAACACCATGCAAGCTAACATTCATTTCTCTTCTCCACCCTTCTCTCTGAGTTCAGTGTGTGGGGTTCTTATCCAAATCTCTCTCCTCCTACAGTCTATTTTATATATAATCCTATAATGCAGGCATATCCACAGTATAATGAGAAAATTGTTGTGACATAATATGACGTAATGTATGACAGAGATAAACATAATTTAATGCCTGATCCTAGCAGGCATTCTTCTTAGTGTGTTACTTTACAGACAAACACAAAAAAGTAGTCATGCACCAGTGATATTTTTCTTACCAAAAAATGAATACCATTGTTGTTATATAGTATGTACTGTTCAGGAAAGGATAGGTTTTTGTTTTCAAGGACTGTTTCCTTGATAAATGTAGTGATGAATGGCAGATATCTGGGTGCATTTCTGATTTTAAGTTATTTCCATTCAATGCAGGTCTTAGTGGAAATGCTAGCCATTCATTAGGTACTACTACTTTGTACAAATATTTATTGGCTACTTTATCAAGTACAGCTAAAATATGGATGCAATTCGTAGAGATACAATTACTGATTGTGGCCCATCTGTTCCCAGGCCATTAATAAAAACAACACAAGAACATTTTCGGAAATGAAATCTTTAAAGTAAATAATGCTGTTTTCTTCAATTCAGTGATTTTGTTTTGTTTGATCTAGGCAGCCACTGCCCACAATATGAAAGTCGATGCCACTAACACGGTTTATGCCTGCATGTATATAAATGAAAAAAAAAAAAAGCAAGAATATTATTGGTGCTTGCAGTCATCATTTACACGCAAGACTGCACAGATATTGCTCAGGAGGAGGCAGCTTGTTTCGTTTTCTTCCACATTCCAAATATTCTGTTAGATATACCTTCCTGCTCTCTGAGGTATGGTCACAACACTATACACACTCTACACACACACACATAAAGCCCCATTCCAATCTTGACTCTGGAGCCAAGAGATGGAGCTCAAATTGCCCCATAGAGAGGAGAGTGAGAAGAAAGAGACTGAGGAGAGGAGGAGGAGAGAGATTTTCCCTTGGGCCCATCCTTGGCTTTATCTGTTATTATTCATCTCCCTCTCTGCTTGCTGTGAGGGCTTAGGGCAGCCATAGAAAGAGGCGTGGGAAGAGGCCAGAGGAATCATATCACACCCTTCACCTGTGCGGTACAGAGGAGGAATGAGAGCATTTAATACAGAAGGTGTGAGGACAAAGTGTGTGTTTTGGGGGATGTAGTTTCGAGTGAGGAGAAAGAATGTTTACAGCAATTCCCACAGCTGATAGTGGAATTTAAATTATTCTAACAATCACCGTTTTTCAATTGGATGACATTTTGGCTCAAAAGCCCCTGTTAAAACACAGGGATAGGAGCCTCCTGAGGGAAATCACCTTTCATACTCGCCACGGTCCCATCCTTCACACATAGTCCCCAGTAGACTCCCCAGTACTTGAATATGAAGAATGAGGATCCATCGTCATATATATTTTCTGTATGTTCTATTCCATAAAAAAATATGCCACATATTCACCACAGGCCACATTTCATATTTTGTTTTTCCAATATGTTAAATTCATCATTTAAACAATAATTCTGCATTGAAATGTGTTAATTAAAATTGTACTTCGAAAATCAACAAAGTACTGACCATTGGCGTTCACAAATTTGTATTTCACTGAGTGTATATAATCACAGGCTTGGTTACAGTAATCATTTAGTTCTGCTTCATTTAGTTTTTATTGTTTTTAGCCACATGTTGGCAGAATTTGTTTCTGAAGAGTACAGTATGTTATAGCACAGTACATACATGGACAACAAAAGACTTCTTATTTAATCAACAATACACAACTATGCAGACAACACAAATTTATTATACACAGCAACCTTCATTAGGGGAATGGTAAACAGACATGCAGGGTGTGAGGAGGGGACTAGAGGCGGGGAATCATCATGTTTGTGAATCATTAATTCTTGGTGGACAGGGACCTGCAGTGCCTCCCAGAGGGAAAGAGCTGGAAGAGTTGATGAGCATGATGTTAGTGGTCAGAGGTTGATCTTCTGTGCTCATTTTAAAGTCCAGTGAGTATATAAACAGGTCGGGAAAGGGCTCCTTATAATATAAGTAAAGTAATTGTTGAGCTTTTTGCAATAATGTTCAGTGTTAATTTCCCTCTCCAGCTGATTGCTAATGTATATTCTGAGAAATTGAAAACAGTGTGGTGGCTCCGAGGTCTCCATTTGTTTGTATGGGTACATTGGGATTCAACATGCATCAGGAGTTGTAATGAGTTCTTGGGTTTTAGTTGTTTTAAGCAGGAGGTCATTGTCTGCACATCAAGTGACAGCTTCTCCATCACAATGCAGGACTGGCCATCATCGTGTTGGAGATGAGGTCTACAGTTGTCATTTGCATATTTTATTATTTTCACAGAATTGTTTATGGCTGTATTATTGGTGGTGTATTGTGAAAAGAGCCAGGGCAGAGAACAGAGCCCTGAGGAACACCTGTGCTGACTGTAGGAGGAGATTGTTATTCATATAGGGTATTTCTGGATTTCTATTTGATTGTGATTCAACTTTATATTTTAGATCTTGACTCTTTGCAGTCGTAACATAAGCAATTTCCTCTGGTATCAGTAAAGTTTTTTTTAATTATATACGTTTACCCTGTGTGGCCTGTTTAAAAGCAAGCATTGAATCCAGTGGCGCACTGCTGGATTCATGTTCATGTCCAAAAGTATGGTAAAGAGTTGAGAGGGATTTAAAGACTTAAATATGGCATCTGCAACAGATTTACATGTGAGTGAGTGTGTGCATGTGTAAGCAAGTGTGCATGTGTGAAGGTATACAGTGGGGAAAAAAAGTATTTAGTCAGCCACCTATTGTGCAAGTTCTCCCACTTAAAATGATGGCAGAGGTCAG
>JBBKCR010000134.1:14246974-14257751 GCA_037577295.1 Ladigesia roloffi
ATTTAAAGGGTTGTTTGCTTGTTTATCACTCCCCCCCCCCCCCCCACCCCTCCCAGGTACTCCTGCAAACAGTGTACAGATTCCTACACAAACAGCAGGACTGCACCAAAAGGACACTCGCGCTCTCGCAGCTACACACGCTCCCTGACCAGCTCACAGGTAACACACACTTTCCTCAGTAAGGCTGATATAGTAAGTAATGTTCCACCTCATCTCAAGAACAATACAAGTCTCATTACTGCAGTTTCATTATCCATGTGTGCTGGGGCTTGACATAATGTGCCACTAGAAGAGTTTCTCTAATATAAAGGCCAAGCTCTGATTCTCTGATGTCATTTCACTTCTGCTTCCAGTGTATAACTTCACGGTCATTCATTATTTGTGAAAAGCATGACAAATGATCTCTGCTTCCACTATATTCTGTCCTCTGGCCTGCTGATCAAAGGCAGTCGAGCTTGCCTTTGTTTCCTACGTTAACACAAAAAATTCACATCCTATCACATTCTCTGAATCAGACAAATCAGTCAAACTGGATCTGGATGAATTTGCACTTCAAGCCAAATGCTACATACTGTTTGAAAAATAAACATGGTAAAATAAATATTTTATTATGAGATGAACAGTGATATGTTTGTCAGCAGAACAAAAGATATTTGACTGTCCACAAGATCCTATGTAAGTACAATTGATACCAAGCCTCAAAAACACCAGCTCCACCCATTTATATGGAATTTTTAAGCCAGGATTGTTTTTTTTGTATGTGTCACAATACAGGGAAGCCAAATAGAGAAAAGCTTATTTATTTATCTTAAAGACATAGAAAGAAAAACAGTTTGTTTGAATCTTATGGATAAAGTGTGGTTGAAAATTGGTAATTGGATGAAAATGAAATGAAACACACCTGTTTCCAGTGTATAAAACAATATTATGTAGACTTTATGGGAAAAGTTCATGTAGAGTTATACTTTGTGTCCAACTCCTAATATTTATATTCAGCTGAAAGCAGGATTAACTGAAACAAACTTAAAAGCTCCAAACTCCAAATCTTATGTAAATAATGCAAATACAATACATATAATTAATGCAAATACAATTTATGGACTGTATAAAGCAGACAGGTCCAATCTTTTTACCACATCTATGGTTGGGGAGGTGCTCAAAGGTTCCAGGAGGGGTGCAGGGTTGTGAGAGGTGCAGCTGGACGTTGAGGTCACTGCAGGTAGGGTCCTCAGGGCTGGAACCCTGGTGCCAAGAAAGATTTAGGGCTTGTGAAGTCTAAGTGGCTACCGGCGTGTCTTGTTACAAAGCTCCTCTCTTCCACACATGCGTTCTGACAGTCCAAACCAGGAAACAAACTTAAAAGCTTTTAACAGTCACTCCAAATATTTGATAAATGAATGCAAGTATACTTAACCCAAATACAATTTATGGATTGTTTAAAGCAGCCATGTCTGATCTTTATACCACTGTGGAAGTGAATCATGGCACAAACTCTATGCGTAAATATAGAAAATTCTGTTCAAATTTGGCCACCAGAAAGGCCATCCTTACACAAATCCCATAAGCTCAGAATGATGTAATCAAGTAATACCTTTCTTACTTTACTGACTTTTATTATAAAAGAACATTCCTGGTGGAATAAAGAAATCACCACATCTTTCAAGTAATTCGATTCGTGGTGTAGATGGTGCTTGTCCATGCATAGCTTTTACTACACTGTGTGTGTGTGTGTGTTGTGTGCTGTGGCAGCTGGGGGACACACTGAACCGTCAGTTCGAGTCGGTGTGTGAAACCATGTTTGGAGAGATGGAGTCTCAGGCTGTGGAGGCTCTGGACCTGCCAGGCTGTTTCCGCACACGCAGCCACAGCTACGTACGGGCCATCCAAGCTGGCTGTTCCCAAGACGACGACTGTCTCTCTGTCTTCTCCATGTCCGGCCCCCAGGGGAGCGTAAAGGGCGGAGCAGGTAAGGAACTGCTCTCTTCCTCACACCCTGTCTCTGATTCAACAGGGATTACGAGACAATCTAAATGAGTTTTTGGATCTGCCACCCATATACTGCTGAGAAAACCTGTCTCAGCTGAAGCCTTTAGATATCAAAAATAAATTCACTTTCTATCTTACGCCACTTACTCTTACTCTCATTGTCTCTCTCTCTCTCTCTTTTCATCCCTCTCTTTATTTCTCTTGCTAGCGTGTGAGAAGATGTGTCTGTGTGTTCGTGTGGATGGCCTCGTGAACTTCTACTTTAGCTTAAAGCAAACATCATGTTAGAGATTTATTACAGCCCCTGTGAAGTGTCAAACGCATCCATCACTATACCCCACTCGATGCACAAACACATCTGAACACACGCAATATACACACCGTCTGATAACAGGATTTCAAAGTCAGTGTGTTTGTCCTGTGTTTATGTCAGGTTTCTTGAATTTTATCTTTGTGTATGAAACATTTTTTCCTTTTTTTTATGATATACATGTCTGTATTGTGTGTTTGTGTTTGTTTGTATGCGCATTTGATATAACCAGTCCAACAAGCCCTCAACCTGACAGGCAATAAGATATAATAAGGCATTTCCAGCCTGTCTAGATAAAGAAGAAGTTCTTCTGGGAGCTTAAAGTTCTAATTACAGCCTTAACACCTTAAAGACAGAGTGCAGTTCAGGGTAGATAAATAGATAGACACACAGACAGAAAGACAGTCAGCCAGACGGACATACAGACAGATAGGTACAATTTGCATGAGCCTCTATTATATCAGTATGCATTGTTTTCAGTCTAGCAATGCACATTGACTCCTACTGTGTGTATTGTGTGTGTTTTGATTCAGTAGATTTTCCGATATTTTCCAATGGCAGGGAAATTATTGTTCCAGGTAATGGCTACCAGATAGAGATCAGTTTAAAAAGGCTTTTGTATTCCTTTAATTAGATGTTTTTACATACATGTTTTACTTAATGTCCTTAAGCAAAAAAACAAAAAATTAATTAGAGAAATACTAAAAGTATGGCAGCTATGATTCCAGCCATCCCTGACTGTAGGGTGACACATTATACTTCCTAATGGCTGTAGTTGGGAATGTCACTCTGCTCTCATGTATAATAAATGATAAAATTACTAAGATATTTAAATATTGCAAATTTCCCATCCATATGACTGATAACAGGATATCATATTTCTTCTTCTAGTGTTTCCATACAGAAAAGGCCCGCCTCCCCTTCCGCCACGCATGTCCAAGCCTATGATCTCTGTGACGGCTCAGAGCAGCACTGAATCCACCCAGGACGCCTACTTCCAGAGCACGGGCCAGCCTGCCCTGGGACGACCTAAGCAGCACAGCAACTCAGTGGATCTGATCGAGAGCAGTGGCCGCACTTCCAGAGGGGGTTACTATTCAGGCGGGGGCTCAGCACGGCTCAGGCAGAACAGCAATTCTGCAGAGAGCATGGACGGCCGAGCTCTGAGGGATTCGGGCTACCCTGTAGGGTCAGGGCCCCTGAGGCCTAAACACAGCAGCTCCGCTGACAGCCTGCTGGAAGGACCCAGAGGGCCGAGGGAGCGGGCTGGAGGAAGCCTGGGCAAGTCTGCTTCACTGCCCCAGAACAGCATGACCCTGAGCAAGACAGGTCAGAGCACAGAGGAGCTCAGGCAGGATGGCAAGGTGCACAAGTGGCGACCCTCCATAGCAGTACAGGTAAGAAAGCAGTGAGGCACAAATGTGACCTCAGAAATCACCTCAGTCAGCTTAGTTGTGCTTTAGAAATCATTTTTAGTATATAACGGGATCTCAAACTTTGTTTCAGTTCAGCTCAGTTCAGATGAAGTAATTCAGTTGTGATGAAGTAATCACAAATTCACACCTTCTGTGACCATATTCATCCAACAAGCTCAAGTCATGTAATAGCATTTGGGGCAAGGGACCAGTACGTTAAGCTGCACAAAGAAAAAATTAGAAGCCCACTGTAGAGCATGGTTGCTGGAAAAAAAGTCTCCTATTAATCTTCACAGACCACTAACCTGTAGGTAGGAATACATAATTTTTTTTTTTACCTCCTAAGCAATTTCCTCCAGGATCAATAAAGTTTTCAGATTCGAACACAAATTTAGAACCAATGAAAACACCAATATTTTCAATGTTATAATAATGTATTATAAACATATAATTAAGTTGGACATTTTAAAATCCGTGTCAGTGTGATTCATTAATGCTTTATTTTGTCGCTGTACTGATTTGATTTTTGCAATTCATATTTCATGCCTGAAAAATTAAAATATTCAGTGTCCAACAGAAACAGATGCCTACAGATTTTCATTCCTTATAAAAGATGGACAGTATGACATTGTGATCTAAAGTCCTCCAATTGAAGGCTTGCAATATGTTCCAAGACAAATTATATGTTCCAGGACAAATATTAGTAGTGAAATGAATGCTATTTTCCACAACAAAAAATGGCAACTAAAGAATGTTTAACTCTGCAAGGTTTTCTCAAATCTGAAATATAGTAAAAAAAGCAACTCTCAGAAACCCTCAGCTCTTCCTACAGCTGGTGTGTCCGAACATTTGACTGGTTTTGTATGTGTCCTATTTCATGCTGGCCTGAAACTAGTGTGTTTGTGTGTGTGTAGGTGGACAGCTCTGAAACTTTGTCAGACTCAGATATGGAGGGAAAAGCACTGAGAGGGGTGCATTCCATCGGAGTACAAGTGGAGGACGACAAGAGGTATTGGCTCTTTTCTTGCTTTCTTTTCTCCTTTTTTCCATTGTTTTTCTCCCTGAATTTCTTTTTCACTCCCCAAGCAAGTGTGTAATCAGAGGTGATTGGATGGGGTGTGAATCACAGTGTGGGCTGAGATGTAGGTGCAGGGGGAAGAGTGAGCACACACACACACACACACACACACCTCTCTCCCACCTCTCTCTCTCTCTTTCTCTCTCTCTCTCTCTCTCTCTCTCTCATAGAGACACTGACACCCAGAGAGGGCGTATGTGTTAGGTGCAGTGTTGCAGTGTGGTGAGAGGATATAATCAGGCCGTAACGTGATATGCCAAAAAGTGTGAAAAGATGTCAGAGTCATCCAGAAATGGGTGATGAGCTCATTAGCATGCTTATCATGGGACAGGATCATTACCCTCGTCAGCCACAAAGATATGAGGTCACTGCTGGTCACAGAGCAGAAGATGGTCTATTCTGTAATTCAAAACAACAGAGAAAGAAATGAAATTCATATCATATTTCATTTAATCCCATGGCAAACATAGGAGTGGTCCTTGGGTTTGCTATTTATAATTTGGGCTAAATTATTACCATTGATAATTAATGCTGCTGTATGTTACTCTGGTGTGTCTTATTCTATAGGACCAGTGTGACTGTGGATTTCCCATCCAACAGAACAGCAGCACATTTCATCAATTGTTGATGTAGAATAGGCATGTCCTTGTTTGTTTAGATAGAAAAACCTGTGGCCACACCATTGCTTAACAGAAAAACACTTGACTATGGTGGCTTGGGTCATCAGCTCCATTATCATGTAGTAAGCATATGTTGTGGATCTTGTGATGCTTTTTAATTAGGGGCCTAACTTCTTTTTACACATTTAAGATCTCAATAAGTGTCAATTTTGTGCAAATTGCAAATGAAAGCAGAGTGGATAGACAGAATTGGCCAGAATCAGACTTGCATCTGATTGGACACAAGTTCTATCTATTCAATTGTCTTTATGACCTGTGCATCAAACAACAGCAAGAAAAGACATTCAATCTTAATTTCTTATATTACCATTAATGTTAACTAAATAAAAGTTTAAAATTTTACTTTAGCATTAAAATGTGTCAAGTTAAAAAGATAAATGCAAACAGAGATGTAGCATTTTAATTAAAAGCTAAATTAAAAACATATATCTCTAAAAATGTATACTAATCCTGACAGCCTAATAAAAGGCGTAATTGAGTTCCACAGTTTAGAGGGGTAATAAAAGAAAGAGGACTCTCCTATTTATAGAGGGTATTTCCAGAAGACCAGGATCTGCGGATCTAAGATTAAGAGTTGGAACTTAAACAAAGAGATATTCTGTGAGGCGCTGTGGTGCTCGGCCGTTTACAGCTTCACTAACGATTAAAAGAGCTTTAAAATATATCCGAAAAAATACAAGCAGCCAGTTCTTTCAAAACAGTCGTGACACGAGTTCCATTCCTGTTCTGTGTGGATCCATGCTGCTGCATGTTGTAGATGGTGTACTGATTTCTAGATAACAGCAGGAAAGAGGGCAATGCAAAAATCAATTCTACTTAAAAGAAATGCATGTATTTGCGCTGTACTATTTAGGTTTACACCAGTTTTTGCAGTGACAATGATTGTCATGTGATTAAAATGCACTTTAATTACTGTGTTAACATAAGTTATAAAACAGAAATCAAGAACTAAAATTACAGCCAGGTTTCAGATGGCAGATTAAGCATTCAAAGCAAAGAGTCCTGCTTTCTCACAAAACAGCTTTCTCTGAATTTCAGTTTTTTCTTGTCTTCAGAAAAAGCAATGATGCAACAGCATAATTGTGGCTAACAATAGTCTCCAGCCTTTAATTAGTTCTCACACAACAAGCGGCGGGATTTTTATTGAAGGGCTTTTAAGCTGCTGATAACTGAATTGTTTGGGATGAATCAGAAATGTCATCGTTCAGTATTATCTTTCACATGAATATAAAGTACTTAAGTGTGTCTTTAAAATGGGTTTATTGTGTGTGCCTGCAGACGAGCACGCTTTAAGCGCTCCAATAGTGTGACGGCTAGTGTGCAGGCTGACCTGGAGACTGAGGGCTTTGGGGCTCTTAGTGTGCCCACACAGGACAAAGGCCTGCAGTTCGGCTGCTCCTTCCAACGACACTCCTCAGAGCCCGAGTCGTCCGGTCAGATGGTGGAATACCGCACCGTCCACACACAGGGTCAGTGGGCTTATCGAGAGGACTACCATGGTGGCTACACCACCGAGCCCTGTCCCATGGAGCTGAGGGCCCTGCCCCACTCCCACTCCGCCCTGCCATTAGCCTCTGAGCGCAGCGGGTCAGGCTGGCACGAGGGTCCCCGCAGTCTTCCGGACTCGGGACGAGCCTCACCCTGCCTCCGCGATGGGGAATTCTTCCTGCGATTGCTGCAGAACGAGGTGGAGAGGATGGAGGGCTGGTGCCAGAACATGGAAAGAGAGGCGGAGGAGAATGAGCTGCCAGATGAGGGTGAGCTGCAGCGTATTTTTCTGATCTTGCTCATTTGTGAAGAAATCCTGACATTTCGATACACTGAAAAAACATGATTGAATTAACATGATTCACATGTGCGCATCATATCCACATGGTTAAAATATATCCCATTTACACAACTGTAATTCTTACTAGACTAAATTGTGTTGATATATTTTATTCATGTGGAAATTTGAGTAAATTCAGTATATCATGTTTTTCATGGTTGCCAGGTGGTTTCATTAACAGTAATGAAACTGAATATCTATTTGATGATCAAAAAAATGATTTTTCTAATTTTCCTTTCCGCCTTTTCCAATTCTTCAAGCACATATGGGCAAAGTCGCTCAGACAAGATGAAATGAATGCTCTGCTGTACTGAAAGGCCTTTTGGAGTAGTTTCCCTCCACTAAATAGTCTGGTATATGACATCTTATTTAAAACTTGTTCAATGGCTTTCAGCAATGCTTTCCTGAATGTCCACATTTAGTCTTTATTATAGTTGAAATCCCAAGAATATCAGCTTTTTCACACCTTTAAAAGCAGTAGAATCAGCACTAGTGTCAGTAAAAAGAAAAAAAAAATAGTGGCATCACTTCACCCTGTTTACATAATAGACAAAAACAAAAGTGCAACAAAAATCTGAAACATCATACACTATGTTGTGAGAGCTAGCATGCAAAATCTGAACGGAGACAGAGTAAAGCCTAATTTGTAAAACTGAACCAATTTCAATTAGTGCATCATTCAAAGATCTAAAAATCTTGATCCTTTAAGACCAGCATATATTAACATAAACTTGCCACATTAAGAACTGTACAAGAAAAGTTCGTAAATAAAGTGTAAAAAAGAAGATTAAAAAAGTTGAACTAAAAACATTCAGCAGAGAAATGCTGAACAACAGACAATGGACCTTTTATTTATCACAAGCCATATATAGTGGATACTTTCCTTTTCAATTTGGCCTAGTTGTAATTACTCTTGCTCTTTCTTTGCAAAATTAAGGTGAGCATACTTTAGCAAGTTAACTGCTGCTGGCACATTGGCATGTCAGCGCTGATGCTAACAGTAATAACAGGCATGATATTACATGTATTTTGACCTGACTGCTTTCATTCCAAATACACATGCACGATATCACATGAATTTTAACCTGACTGCTCTCGTTTGAAACATACATGCATAATTTCAGATGAATTTTGATCTGACTGCCCTTGTTCAAAATAAGCATGCATGATATCACATGAACTGACTGCTCTCGTTTCAAAAACGTATGTAATCTGGAACCACATAAGAAAGTGACTTAGATCTTCACACAGCTCTGGGGAAAATCACATCTGCATCATATTGAGGCCAAAAAATTGGATTTGTGTAATTCCAACCCTGTAATTTGAACACAGCCATCATTTCTTTGAGCCAGAGAGGGTTGTATAGCGATCTTTTCTCTGCTGCCCTGCAGTGCTGGAGCTGATCAGAGCAGCAGTGGGCAGTGCACAGATGCTCATGTCCCAGAAGGTGCAGCAGTTCTTCCGCATGTGCCAGCAGAGTGTGGTAAGCAGCAGGCCTTTCCTCTCCTGGGCTGGCCCAGCTCTTCTCGCTGGGGAGCCGCTGATGAATTTCATTACAATTTCATTATGATTTGGTTTCAAAATGTAGACATATAAAAATCTGGGGCAGTCAGTTGATATTACTCCGTGCTTTCTCTCAGGACCCCTCAGCATACCCACAGCCCACCACTCAGGACTTGGCCAGCTTTTGGGAGCTGCTGCAACTGGCCATCGAGGACGTGCGAGTGAAGTTCCAGGACCTGCAGCGCATAAAGGACTCAGGCTGGAGGTTGCCTCCAGAGAAGAAGGTGAGAGGGGAGGCCCGTTCAAAGCCACTGTGTGGTCAGGCCATCCGTACAGACTAGACCATCTGCACAGAGGAGCTGTTGACTTTGTGGACAACCGTGGCCCTGAATTAGCAAGCTAGCACAACGACAGAGCAGCAATGTGGACAAAACTGTAGGATGAGTGTTGTAATGGGCAACTGCTGAAGTTCTGGTCATAAAATACTGTTCTGTCCATTCTGAAATATTTAGCCCATACTACTACTACTTCTTCTTCTACTACTACTACTACTACTAATATTACTACTGCTTCTACTGCTGTCTATAACAGGGGTACACATCTACAGTCCTGAAAGGCCTCAGTCCTGCAAAGTTGGGTTCAGGAACACTTGATTAAATCTAATTACCAGGTTTAAAATGTTGTTTAAACTATAAGCTGGATTGAAACGTTTCATCCTTTTTATGTTTTGGATTTTCCCTCAGTTTCTGAGTTCCGGATTGGATGTTTCATGCTTGAAATATTTTGTCAGCTTTACAATTCATATATAAAAGTACATTACTTTATATTCCTTTTACAAAATATCTGGCCATATAAACATTTCTTTCAACATCAGTTGTAAGAGAAATGTTAAAATTTGTGTTCAGTCAATGATTCACACTTTATAATTGATCAGATAAGGAGACATAGTTTGCTTTTTTCCTATATATCAGTCTTGCTGTTACAGTAACAAACTGCTCTGTTGCTTGAGAAGTCTGTAGTTAGTACAATGAACTGTTTCTAACCTGCTCACTAAGCTTTTAAACCAAATGTGTAGTGAAATGATGTGTGCTTGGAATTTTAGACCATGAGTCGAGCGTATTGAACAGCAATGAGAATCCTGTAACTCAAGTACATTTAATAGCAAGAATTAACAGCTTGAGCACATTTAACAGCAATCAGAATCTGCATCATGAAATGTGTTCATAGTGAATGCACATTCTTAGTCTGCACTTATTGTCATTGGCGAGGCCTCACTTCAGAACCACTACATCACTGCCAGGGACTGCGATGTCACTTGTTCAGAAAATGTGGACCAACTAAATTATCTGTTTCTGAATTTCTTTCAAATTCCATAATAAAACATATTGATATAATCAGTGTTCCATGTCAAGCGCCACATTCAAGAGCAATCAGAACTCATAGCATGGTAATGTCCATTATAAGTAGAAGGCTTTGTTTTACATTATTGTGAGGTTAGTTCAAACTAGGGCATTGACAGAAAAGTTGATTATTCGAACTTCAGAGGCACAAGTCGACCTCTCTCTGTGCACGCACTTGTGTATGCCATACAATTTCTGCCTCTGATTGGCTGACACTGATACACGTTCCATGACTTAACCATTTATTATAGTCCCTTCAAAAAAAGGGCAGTACCGTTGGTGTGAGTGGAATCTAAACTTAGTATCGTAACAATATAGGTATCAGCCTTTGTTTCGATTTGTTTAATGTTGACTGTTAATTACGGTGGCCCCGACGGTCAAAACACAACCACACTTCAAAAACACACCCACATTTCAGGAAACACACCCATATTTCAGGAAACACACCCATATTTCAGGAAACACACTCACATTTCAAAAACACAGTCACATTTCAAAAACACAGTCACATTTCAGGAAACACACCCACATTTCAGGAAACACACCCATATTTCAGGAAACACACTCACAATTCAAA
>JBBKCR010000134.1:14257851-14271645 GCA_037577295.1 Ladigesia roloffi
CACAATTCAAAAACACACTCACATTTCAAAAACACACTCACATTTCAGGAAACACACACACATTTCAGGAAACACACCCACATTTCAGGAAACACACCCATATTTCAGGAAACACACTCACAATTCAAAAACACACTCACATTTCAAAAACACACTCACATTTCAGGAAACACACACACATTTCAGGAAACACACACACATTTCAGATAACAAAAAGGGAAGGACCACACTTCATTTGTGACTGGACAGTACCCATGTAACTCATGGCAGAATGAGGCATGATCGGTAGTGTCCAATCACAAACAAGAACTAGTCTTTAATTATCTTAAATCTAAATGTTAACTATGAAAAATAGTTACATTTTTCCAGTGACCCCTCATTTGCCATAATATTCCCTGGAGATCTGGAGTTATTAACCAAAAACTGTTCACCTCAAACATCACAACTATTGGACTCGACTTAGAATTTCTTCATAGATAAGTCAATTAGAAAAAATCTGAAGGTGCTAAGGCCCTAAATCAAACACATCTATTACTGATATAGCTTGATTCAACCTATACCTATCACTGTCAAAAACTAAGGATATTGTAGATTTGTTCTGGATTTATAATAAAGGATCCTCTTTATGCTCATTTAATTTATAGTCCTCACCCAGACAAAACTAATCTAGCTTGAATTAAGCTTTAGAGCAGGGAAATCTCCGTACAGCCCTCCAGGACTGAAGCCAAGTACCCCAATCTGTGAGCAAATAACTAATTTGTGTTCTCTCTCTTTGTCATTCAAACATCGTATGTCTCATCTTATACACTCTAATCCAACTGCTACCTCCATTTCTTTCTTCCATACCTATACTTTCTCACATCCTTTCCTTGCTTGTGTGTGCATATATTTGGTGTCCTATATCCCACACATCCAAATCCATCACTGCCCCAATCAACCATCCTCCCCTCACGCTCATCTCAGGAGGAGAAGAAGCTTCCTCCTCCGTTACCAAAGAAGCCAGCGGGTGGTGTGAGTGGTAGTCTGCGTGCAGAAAGCTTGGCTGAGGCAGGGGGCAGCGGTGGCATGCTGGTGGTCTCTCATGGGCGTGGTGTACCCATCCGGGACAAATCTCTGGACCTGGTCGAACGCCAGAGGCAGGAGGCCAGGAGGAGGCTCCTTCAGGCAGGCCCCAAGCGGACCACCTCTTTCCGGCAGAACTCTGCCACCGAGAGTGCAGACAGCATCGAAATCTATATCCCTGAGGCTCAAACCAGACTGTGAGATGGCCCTTGTCACTTCTGTCCATCAAACAACCATAGCAAGTCCCTGCTGGCAGCCTGCACACTCACGAGCGGCCTGGGAGAATGGTTAATGGCAGTAAAACTCGTTCACAGAGTATGTCTCTAAAGAAGATGGGTATTTCTGGATGTAAGTTCACTTACTTGTTTGTGTTGAACCAGTTTTAATCCTCACAGGAAATAAAAAGGGCTCCCACCAGCACAACCAAGTAGTAAGAGATTGAGGGGCTTTCTTTCAAAAACACTTGTATAATATCCCAAAACCTTAGGACTGTTTCATGAAATTGCCTGCGCAAATACGGGTGCAAAATCATCTTGGTGAGAGGAGTTTAGATTTTAGTTGAAATAGCAGACCCTTTTTGATACGGTCTTGATATCAAAACTGTGCATTTAGTTATTTTGGATTGTTTGTTTTCCTCGTGTTGTGACAGTAGGTCTTCTCTCACTGTGAAACAGCAGCACACTCTAGTGGCCAGGACAGGTAAGTGCACCCCTAAAACTCAGGCCAGCAAAAACTAATTTAGGCTCCGTCTCTGTTTCTCAATCCCAAAGCAGAATAATTAATTACTGGCTATAATAGTGATCAGCAAGGCTGAACTTGTAGTCAAAGTGTCTAATTTTCTGTTTTGCCTGTCCTAGTAAATGTAGAGAATGTGACCGAATGTGGGTGGAGACGAGAGTTGACGAAACGTCACGGAGCAATTTGTCCTGAGGTTTGGGCCACAGAGGCTTTTTGTACAACAGATGCACAAGGGCGCAGAAGACAATCCCCACAGTCCCCAGTGTCGCACATCTGTCCAGCTCAGAGGTAGTCAGTTAGAGAAGGAAAGCCCTCACCACCCATGTCTGTGTGTAAATGGAAGGAAAAATGTGCAAAGTTGATATTGCCCTTAGCCAAGAATCCAGGCTTCTTTTCATTGGTATAGGAGCAATGATCCACCTGCAGCCAAGTGGGAAGAATATAAAAAAACAAGTTTGATGTGCAGACATGTTTTTATTTATTTATTTATTTTAGTATGCATTTCAAAAAGTTGATTTGTGTTGGTTTATTTATTTTAATTCTTACATGCCACCTATTACACCAAAATAAGTGGTTAATATCTTGGCCAGGCTGTTGTGTGTTTGTGTGTGTCTAACATGGTGGGAAATCAGTTTTAATGTTTGTAAGTATTCAAAAGTTGTGGTAATGGCTTGCCTTTTCTAACACTGGTGCCAAAACCCTTGCTTTTACTCTTTGTTCCCATTTTAAAGCAAGCATTTCCCCCAATTACAGAAGGGTATTACAAAAAGTATTTTGTAGAAAGATGTATATTTTATAAATGACATTTTTAGATTCTAATATGAAGATTCCAGAGAGCACCCTATAAAAAGTGAAGTATTGATTCATATACATAAGAGGATCCATGATTATGATGGGGGAGCTCTGTGCTCAAGCATATCTGCATTCTTTACTTAGCCTACCTGTTGTTTAGTTCAAATAGAATCTTCTGGAGCCTTTTCGTCTCACACCAAACCTCAGCTCTGACAGGACAGGTTCATGGTGCGGAGATGGTCAGGAGCCACTTATAGTCCTCGTCCTCTTGTATCGACTACTTGTGCCTAATCAGCACTACGTGTGGCTTTCTAGACTACAATATTGTATTCAATATATAGTATGTTATTCACATGGAATATGTATTGTACTGATAATCCTAATAATTTGTAACACTTTATTGGATACTTTCATCAGCTAATAACCACCCTGATCTGGATGTTTCTATGTAATATGCATGCCTTTTAATACACCCATGTAACTTTTTTCTATTCTACTTCAACCCGTGGATCTGTATGCTTTTTTTCCCATTCGCAATTTTGCAATGACTCACTATCGTTTCGTTTCCACTGAATGATTCGATCTCATCTGTCGACTAAAGGGTGCAGCGGTTTGTAGGCAACCTGTTCTATTTTTATTCTTTCACACCACTGACACTTTTCGTCTGATCCACGGATACTTTGTTCTCTCCTCATCCCACAATTGAACTAAAACAAAAATGAGATTTCGACCCACCCTCTCCAGAAAAGGACAAGAAACAATTCTTTCCATCCATCATGAATGGTCTTTCAAGTTGCATCTAAATTCCTATCAAATTAGTAACTGTCCGAAACACTTAACATCTGATGCACCATCAGATGACTGAAAAGCACAACAGACTTCTCCCTTTTCCACTGTGAAAGACACACTGGACTCAAAAGACAAAAAGGGTCAAATAAGACATGATATAAAATGTTTACCAAAAGAACATTCTGGGTATTTCTTCTTCTTGCAGATCGGACAGAATACGAATTGATCTTGTCCACTTTTTGGCCCGAGTCTGAGTTTTTAAAGGGTCATTTGAATTTTTAGATGGACTCCAGTTTAGAGGACATGGCAACCTGCCCCATACTTTTCCACTGAGCAAACTATGTGGACGGGACGCTCAAAATCCAAGAAGTTGCATCCCAGAATAAACGACTGGACAAATGGATCTTCTCTTCCAGCAAAAACACACACTGCAATTCTCCGTACCTCTTTGCCTCAGATTCTCTGAAACTTGACCCAGGCACTTTGTCACTTACTGTCAGGGTACATGGGAAATACGATAAATAAAAAAAATAAAAAAAACTTGGCACACCATCTCCCACACACAGTGCCACTTGCCTTGACTCAACAAAAGCCAGACAGTGGAAACTCACTGTCTATTTGTATTCTAATAGCCTTTGCTGAAGAAATTGAGTTTCTAGTGCAAAAACAGGATGTAGCCCGTGTATTTGCCGTTTAAAAAAAAAAAAACAGTAACTAGTGTGGGTGATACTTCTGTCCTGGTAGCACAGAGGAGCTTGTAGCAGCGTGTGTTCAAGGCACTGTGATGTCGTCTTTAATCTGCTCCATAATAAAGCACTGCAGTACTTAAAATCACTGGAATATTACCATGGGTCATAGACTTCTGAGCAATTACTGTGTAATTAAATATACCTTCTCAGTCTCTGTTTTATGATGTAAATATATACGTTGCAATGGAAGTTAATTGTTACTAATATTAAATGGATTGTTATCATGATTATTACTATTATCACATTATACTGAATTCTGACTATGGAAAATCTATTCTGTACTCTCAAAGGTGTTTATAATGTATAGAGAACTACCCTATTTAGATCTACTTTTTTATGCTGCTTAAGTAGAAGGTGGACGGGGAGGAGGGGAAAAAGAAAAAAAAAAAAGACATTTGAACATTTTAGTAAAACTTCTACTCTGCTAGCCCAGGGGCTGCTGCATGCAAGACTAAGGTTGAGATCTTAAGTGGAGTACTAGTTTGTTCATAGCTGTTGGATAATTCTTTGTATGCTTTCAGGATACAAAGACACGATATGAAGTAATGGTCTGTTTTTTGGAATTTTTTTTTTGCACACTAATGGAAAACATGGGCATTCTGTAATGTAGCAGTTTTTGTTCCTCCTGTTCACTTATGAGCTTATTAAAAAAAATTCAACAGAATAACAAACAAAAAAAAATCACTGTATTTTAACATCTGTAAAAAAAAAAAAAAGAAAGAACAGTGCCAGGATACAAATCGCATCCTTTTAATTTTGTACTTTTTACTTCATGCTTCTTTTTACTGGCCAGTTCAAATAGCAATAGCTTCCTACCTACTTCAACTTTTTGAGGATTATATGGAATATGAAATACCTGCTCAAGTCTGTTTACAAGACAATTGTAGCTGACCACTGAGGACATGCAAGAGCCAGAGAGGTAAAAATGGGACACGTGATTTTAGTTTTGTTAGTCATTGTTCTCTTGCCATAGACGTGTACAGCTAAATGTCTGCTAGCGCTAAATCGAAAGAAGGCACACTGTGATGTGGTAAACCTAACACAGAATGTAACACTGTTGATGGTTGTAAACATTTTCTAAATTATTATAAAGCTATTTTAGCGAGTAAAATGATTGCTGTCCAGTTTTTTGTGTCATTTATTGCTTCACAAAAAGAAATAGCTGCCATAGCTCTTGCTCATTTGCTTGAATGTACAAAACAAACACAGTCATTGTGTAAAGAACTAAAAGATGACACGGACATCTACTAAAAGGAAATAAAAACTTTAATTTATCAGTTACTGTTGACGTTAAAAAAAGGAAAAAAAGAAGAAAAAAAAAAAGACCGCATTACAAACTGAGACATAACTTCTCTCTCCTGATGAAACAGAAGCCACTGGTTGAGGTGAACAGCACAAAAGATGCTTCACGCAGCTGGTGTCTTTTGGTCCGTACTGTTTGTCTGCCACCTGAGGCTACATTCATTCATGGGGAGAGGACGACAGGGATGAGGGATGTTAGGATAAAGTGGAAAACACTGGGGGAAGGGAAACGAAGAGAGAAAACAATAATAATTAATGCACTTCAGACACTTTTTGGCTAGGTCCATAAATGTTAAGCCAACTAAAACTAATCCACTTTTCAGCTTTTTCTGCTTTGGTACAGTTCTTACCTGACAGAAGCCTGGCTTAATTCACTCCTGTGTCTCCATGCTTTCATCTTCTCCTTCCCCTCCTTCTTCTAATGCCTCATCCTCTTCTTCCTTGCGCTCTGGAGGTTTCTCATAGGCTTTCTCAGATGGAGTGACAATAACTCCATCCCAGGTGGACATCTCATTGGCCAGATCTGAGCATAATTTTAACAATCTCCTAAGATTTTATGGAGATTCTCATTGAAGAGAATCAATTTTTTTAATAAAATCGAAAAGCAAGGAATAATAAGTAGACAACTTACAGCTGGCATCTCCTTCAAGGCCCAGTATCTTCCTGTAGCCACCATGAGAAAGCACCCTTACCAGTGTCTGGGCTGTAAAACATACCATGTCCTGCCAATAAACAAAACAGATTGGTTAAATCCAACAAAAAAAAAATATTATTGTATTATAATGGAAACATATTACGAAATCTAAATTGGGATAATTTGGCATGAATATGATGTAAGGGACAACTACCAATTTACATGTTTATCACTGTAACTGCCAGATCATTACCTGCTGCTCCAAGGTCATGACCGTATGCACACGGAAGTTTCCACTTTCACATGGGTCAGTGATCCCTACAGATCCTGGTAGAAAAAGCCCAGCTGCTAACATCTGCAAACAGCGCCTACATGACAAACAACAAATATGATGAATTGCTTACTTCAAGTATATACACAAGAAATAGAAAGAAGGTATTTGTATTTACCTGTAGGCTACATTGAGAGAAAGGGGCTGCCTGGAGGGGTTGTTCATGACAGCAGAGTGTCCCTAACAAAACAACCACTTTAACGTTAAATTGCATCAGCCTAGGATCAAACCTATTTTAAACAAATGTTTTTATTGATGCTGAAAAATAGGAATGAATTAGTTTTAATGAAAAAATGTGGCTGCCTGTCACATTTACCACACTGACTCACCAGGAGATCTAAAATCCAAGGGGTAAGCGGCTCAAAGCCAGGAAAGCGCACCCGCAGGTCCTTCAACAAGCGTATCAGCACCTTCACCCTAAGCAGTAAACACACCACATTTTGATTTCCAGAAATATTGATGACATTTCCAAACTGAAACAAAGTCAATCAGCTCTGGTAAGGAAAGACCAAAGACCAGGTAAGGTCGAAGTTTCAGTAACTAAAAGAAAACGAAATGCATAGCTCAGTTTGTAACTTAGCAGCGAATGAGATCTATAGATACTGGTCAGACCAGGTCCTGTGAAGCTTTTGTAAAATGTGTATTCTTACGTTGACTGAGAGGCATTCTCCTCAAACCAGCGAGCATGGCGAATGGCAGCCAGAGCACTCTGCAGAACCTTAATGTCAACTTCAGAGGGAAAAAAAATACAATGTTAGGATCAAAATTTCATGACAACAAAAAAAATGCTCGAACAGTTGTGGGGCATAAGAGGTTGAGGGGGCCTACGGTGGAGTTCAGGGTCGAGCTTGCGCAGATTGGGAGGGACAGTAGTGATGAGGATCTTCACTGTAGCATCTGCAGAACTGATCTCAAAGCCAGTCTCGTTAGTCAGCATAGACAGCACTGAAAGAGACCAAAAAAACCCTCAATTGATTAGTGGACCATTTGGGTTGAAAAATGAGTTGTATATAATAATTAATTACTCCAAAGCTTTCTGATCGAATCATAACTCACCCTCAGCTGGGTCCTGGGTGCGCAGAGTCTCCACTACTTTGTGGCCTAATGCCGCGACCGCCTCCACTGCATCACATAAAAAGGATATTTAATTTAAATGTATTTTCTCAAGGCGCAATCTAAATGAGGACTATGCTACACTTAAACACGGATGGACTCACAGGTGGGAAGGATCTTCAGGATAACAACAAGATCAGCAACGTTGTGTCCTGTCGTCATTGTACCCTTTTTGTACGAGCCCACTTGCCGCACCTCTTCAATTTGCTATGGAAAAATTGTCCCATCGTGCATGAATATTAGCAAAATAATAGTTGAATCAATACTGAATTTAAACATATGGTTGGATAACACTACTCACCACTTCAAAGTTCCCAGGAGCAACAATTAAATTATCAATCACATTGTTGATCTTAGTCACCAAGGACAAAATTGAGGACTAAAAAGCAAACAGAAAGGAATTGGTCAGCATTGAGGCACTAAGGTCCACCCTTTAGTCTCCTTCACATACGATGGTAGGGATGGTCAATATGACCAAATTTTACTGTGACACACAACACCCGTTTCTGGGCAAACTTAAGTACTCCAACACAGACAAACTGCATACATCACTACAGGGAATGTATAACTACCTAAATTTTGGGTAATCAATTGAGTAAAAAAATACCTGAATCCATTGTCATTGATAGATTTCTAATGAACCACTACTAGCACAATTTGTATAGTTACATTGTATATGATTTTAAAGATACTGATGGCCCATAAGTGACAATAAAGAGAGCTTATTGCTGATCCACTGGAAATTGCTGGTTCATTTCTGTGAACTTAGGAGAAGGAAATGTTCTAAACTAGCTTTCTTTTAATATACATGAGCTTCAATTACGCCATGCACGCATGTATAATAGCCCCTACTAAACAACTGAAAAGGTCTGGTTTCAATTGTTCACAATTTAAAGGACATACAGAACATCATTGCATGTTTCTGCTCCCAAGGCTGAGATAATAAAAGTTTATGCATGTACAAGTTTCCAAATACCTGTTCCGCAGGTGTAGGACTGAGGTCTTGGTTGCGCTTCAGTAGGGACTCACTAAACGCAGTCTCATCAGGTGCAGGTTTCACCCTCGGAAATGCCATCTCACACTGGAACACAGAGGTATGGTTATGTTTCCATGGCTGCCACAATAACAGCTGCATAGTAAATATTTCAGAAACACTACTATGAAACACTACCAAAAATTTGTATAAAGTGAATATTTACAGGTACTTGCTTGACTACCACCTGGATTTATTCTCAGAACAATGCTAAGTATCTAGAGGGCCAATAATTTGGCGATTTTCCTGCTGAAAACAAACTTACTAAACCTGTATAAAATAAGTCAAGCAGATTAAAGAGAGCACCAAATTATTTTGGCCCCGGAGAGAGTCATGACACGTTATTAATGAACAAATGTGCAGCAGAGTCCTAATAAACATTTATGGACGAAACATACACTATTAAATGGTCTACAGTTGAATATTAAAACATGACCAATCTGGAAAGACAAATAAGAAAAACACTTACAACATAAAAGTCGAAAGGTATGTGAGGGACAAAAGGCCTGTACCTGGAAGAAAAAAAACAGATGAGAAACAGCAAAAGCTAAGGCAATACTGACATTCTTTAAATCTGAAGATAGCCAAGTCACGTAAACATACAATGAACAGCTTACCCCTGAACTAAACCTCCACGCGAGCCAAACCGGCCACCACGGCCCCTTCCCCTGTCGCCTCTGGAGTAGAGAGAGAAATATGGGTTATCGCATGAAAGCTAGTAATGTGCCATTATGAACACACCACAGCACTCAGGGTCCAGTACTGCACTCTTATAATCAGTGAAATGCTAAATCGGCATTAAACGAAATGTATTTAATACATACTGTTTGCTAGAGAGCAAAACGGTCAGTTCAGTATGATACACTTCTCCAGCTGAGCAGTGCAGCTAGCCGGGTATGAGCTAAACAGGGTTCATTCATTCAGAAACAGCATCGGGCAGGAATTTGTTCTTGAGTTGTTGTAACATACAACAACTCAAGAAATCAACACTAATCACGAAATCACTGAAAATTGCAAGATATCTAACTAACAAAGTAGCATTTTGTCAAACCTGAAATTAAAGGTGATCAGCAGGCACGTTAGCACTAGCAGGCTAAACGAAATGTAAAATAGCCACAAACTAGAATCTAATAATTTAACACAGTATAATAACCTCGATATGACCAGAATATTACACAGTAGTAAAACTTTAAATATTTACCTCATTGCGTAAGACGTTTTGGCAGATGAATGAAACACAAACGGACGAAAACCTGCCCGGCCTCCCGGAGTGTGTGTATCTGTGTGAGCTTCTGAGCTAAAGCTAACAGACCAGAGGGGAATCGGACAAAGGGGGAAGTTAACAAAATAAAAGCCTCCAGGCAAACGTTGCATTATAACAAACAAACAAATAAATAAATAAGTAAATAAAGAAAGAAAGTAATTAATTACTAAAACAACCACAACAAGAAGAAGAAGAAGAAGAAGAATTATTATTATTATTATTATTATTATTATTATTATTATTATTATTATTATTATTATTATTGTTATAATGATTGCTAGTTAACACAACATAGCGCATCTAAAACTTAATAATTAAAATAACACTTATATTACTACCACTACCAATAATAATCATAATAATTGTGAATACACCAAAATAAGTCTTTTTACAGATTATGATGATTATTATTATTATCATCACCACAATCATCATCGTCATCATCATCATCATTATTGTGGTTGCCGTAATAAGCACCCCCCTAAAAAGTCATGTTCTGCAGGTCCCAGCTCCAAATAATTTTTACACCATATTTATTTGAGTGACTCTGATAAGTGGAGTGAATTTCATGGATGTGACCTTTTCCTATCAGGATAAGTTAAGTGGTCGTTTTGTTATAATGTGAAGTGTACAGGTCTGAGAATTGTCCTTGCATTCTTGTTCACATTACAGGGTTTTTTAATCATATATCGATTGTAATGCGACATTTAGACATATAATATAAATTACCAAGATGTCATACCAAAGTAATATGCAAGCAAATAATCAAGTAAATTTCAAGTATCTGTCATAAATAGTTAAAGGAATGTGAATCGTCAAAACAGATCTATTTTCACTAGTTCCGCTTTCCATAATCTGCAGGATTGATAATAAATGCCTGGTGTAAAGGGAAAGCTAAAGCTAGGGTTATTTCTTATACATAATCAATCGTGTTGTCGTGAGTACCAAAAACGTGAGTTCGGTCGAGCACTGTTGCCCTTTACTAAATCTATGAATGAGTAAGTAACTGCGCCTGTAATTGTGGGCTCACGCAAGTCGTCTTGTAATGCGCGTGCCTGGGCTGCGGGGGGCAGGGGTGCGGAATTCAAAAGGGCTATTAGCCAGTGTATTAGACAGTGCTAACCGGCTAGCCACATAGCGTCTTCAAAAAAGGCCACAAAACTTGACAAATCTCGCACAAACATCTCAAAACCAACTCGAATACATTCATTCCACCACCAGTCAGCTGTAAACACTGGCAGCGAAGTGCAAAATAACCCATTTTTCTTATTTCAGTTCACCGTGTGGCTCCGGGGGGGTGCGTCTCTCTGGGATTCAAAGTGTGTCATTTAAAATTTCTCCTATAAAATCCTCACTGCTGGTCACAAATCCCCATCAAACACCTTCATAAGTCTTCTAACTGTCCTGCTGTGGTGTTTCTATCCATATTCAGGCTGTTTTTTACAGGACAAACCATGGTCTTCTTTTTGATACGCCCCTAGTGAGCGTTGAACATTGAATGCCTCCCATTAAAGCTGTTTTATCTGCGGCGGAGCTGAGGAGAGAAATGCTCCGTTACACCCGGAGCATTGGAAAGTTTCTACGTTCTGCGTGGAGGAGAACTCAGTGCTCATGCTCGTCGGAAAGGTCATATTGAATTTTTAGTGGGAGTCGAATAAATGAACTAAAATAAATTACAAAATATTATTAATTATTAACATTATAGGTTTGATCCCAATATTAGTTCCAACTGAAAAATGCTGTATTCCGGAGTTTACGTATATATCCACTATAGTTTCATAACTGATGTCATGGGTTGTTAAGAGTGGAGCTCCACTCTCCAGCAGTCTGCAGCTAGACGCACTTGGTTTCACAGGGATTTATGTCACGTGTAAAAAATGTTTTTTTCTTTCGAATACTCGAATCTCAAAATTAAAATTCAAATGCCATCCCACCGAACGAACACTCGAATATTCGGGTATTCAGTTACAGTCCTACTAGTCACAATTACATTCTAGATATCTGAAGATTTTTTATATGTTTTCGATATCCATAACAAGAATTATGACTAGTAATTAAAAAAGAAGACATCTGAAACGAAAGTTTCTTCTAGTGAGAGTGTTACCAGCCGGAGGGTCGTGAGGGGCGATTCCAGTGATGCTGAAGTTGCAATAGATATTAGGCTACACCAGTTGGGGGCACAATGCATTCTTTATTGGAGGCTGTGTAGCTGAAAATGAAGCGAAATTGCTTCAATATCAGCATTCTCCCTCTCACGCATGCCTCAATATTTAAAATAATCTGATTATGCAATCGGGAAAAAAAATTACCTTTTAAAATATGAGATACTTACCATAGAGTGTTCTCAGCCCATATCCCGTAGGCTAGTCTTTTCCACAACGATTATTTTTATTTTTACATATAATTTATTTTTACAACTTCCATTCCCTAACTACAGGGGGCAGTCTCCCTGGAGCAACTTGGGGTTAAGGATGGCAGCATATGTTGGATGGCAGCATATGTTGCTCCAAAACCTGAAAATAACATTCATTAGTTGTGAGTCCTTCTCAGATGTGCTACCTACCCATGTGCACTAATGCTTGGGATACCACCATAGATGCTGGCTTTAAATTATGTCCTCATAACATGTTGGATGGCCACGCTCCTTTTTAGCACTGGAATCCCTCATGCTTATCCATGACAAAATTATGATTTGTCAGACACCAGGACTGTTCCAAGCTACCTCAGTCCAATTTTAAAATGTGCTTAGGCCCAGTTTTGACTTGCATTTTGGATGGGCAGACAATATTCAGACAATGGTTTTCAGAATTACTTCCTGTTTTAAATGTGTTTCCGATATCGAAGTCAAAATTACCAGATGTATTTTCAAAAACCAATAAAAACTCACAGCGTGAAATGTTGTCTTTGATATTTTTCAATTAAATTAGGGTATCATTGATATGCAAATCAGCACATTCTGTTTGGAAATGGAGTTGTATTATAATCATTTATATTCCCTACATTTTAATTATCCTCACTCCAGGGGAGAACAAAATTTAAAAGTGCTCTAGCCATCCAAAATCATACCACCAAGTGGTATGCTACCAAGTGTCTGGTACGTATACTTATCTTAAATGTACATGATTCCTGTGGGATAAAAACACACACAAAAATCGTGCAAGCAAAGAATCAAATAGTTGTACTTCATAATCCCTATACTGTGGAGGGAAGAGCATGATACTAAAACTAACAACCAAACTATATAAATAAATAAATGAATGTTTTCTGGACGTGTAAACAAGCAGCCGGATCAGCAGATGGCAGCAGACAACAGACGTTTGGTCATTATTAGTCAGAAAGGCTTTCTGGGTAAAATCTGTTTTAAAATGTGGAGGAAAGATCTCTCACCAGTCTCTATCAAAATAAACAGACTTCTTTTAATTGTGTAAAATATATAGTGTGATAATAGTGTGAAGTCTGAAGGAGTCTTAGGGAGAGTCATACACTGCTGGTGCACTTTTTGTCCAGAAGATATGCAACTGCGTGTGTGTGTGTTTTATTTTTTTTTAGGGTAGTGTGAATTAAATGTTAAAGTGTCATTGGATGTGTGTGTGTGTCCTGGATGAAGAGGATGTTCACCTGCATGTGTGTATGTGTCTCTTGGGTTAGATTATGTTCACCTGTGTGTATTTGTCCCTGGGGGGTGGAGATCACCTGTGTGTTTGTGTGTGTGTGTGTGTGTGTGCGTGTGTGCATGTGTACCTGGGGGTATGCACACACACACACACACACACACACGCATCTCCCACGCTATCATCAGACTACAGCATGTGTCCCGACCACCGCACCGCTGCCATGACAACAGCATCCGTCATGACTTCAGCACCTCTGTCTGACTCATATTGTGCAGGCCGGTGCAAAAATATGCTGTGCTTTGTGTGTTTGCATAAGAGAGAAAGAATGTGTGTGTTTGTGTGTGTGTGTGTGAGAGAGAGAGAGAGAGAGAGA
>JBBKCR010000134.1:14273791-14288666 GCA_037577295.1 Ladigesia roloffi
CATATTTTGCAGGTTGGGGCAAAAAGATGCTGTGTTTTGTGTGTTTGCAGAAGAGAGAAAGAATGTGTTTGTTTGTGTGTGTGTGTGTGAGAGAGAGAGAGAGAGAGAGAGAGAGAGAGAGAGAAAGAGAGAGAATAAGATGCCATACCCTGACAATTTGATTTATGAGTTATCTTTCGCTGTGTGATTGAAAGGTGCATAAAGAACACAAAGGAACACGTATGTTTTTCAGCAGTTCAGTAGACATCCACATGTTTAATTCTCTATGTACCAAAAATAACACATTTGTTTGTTCCAGGAGCTTTACCATACAATATTGAAAAACAAAAAGACAAAAAAAAAAAAAAAGAAAGCAGACGTACAGAACACATAGTACATGAACATATTGTTAAAAACGTATTGTACAGCCAGTTACATTTATTCCCTTTTAAGTTTCATATCCTTGGGTATACATTATGGTAACGTCATCAATGCCATGCTTGTGAGATCCAGTTAATCTGAATATGAGAACTCTTCGTTAAGCTATAAACTGGCACACAGGGCAACATATCTTAACATTTCTGTGAGATGCAGTCAGTGAATAGCATATATTTTACATTTTAAACTATTTGGAAGCTGACTCAAACTTCAAACTTTGAGCTGGCATGTGATCACAGGATAATCACAGGCTGACATGCAGTGAACTTAAGTTTCACTTGAAACAAACTTTTCTGTATGTATTCACTTTACATGGGCTCTTACTCCACTCTCGCAGTTTTTGGCACATCTCTGAACTGAGTTAAATTATCTTTTGTCAGCTAATAACATGCCGGCAGCCTAGAATTCAGAGCCTCAATGATTCAGTTCAGTGATTACTCGCTATGAAAGTGTGTGAGAAATAGTACGCATTGCAGAATGATGCTATTAAAGTTAAGTACTTGGATTTTTCGATTTTGTTCCCACTTTTGTTGCCGTATGTTATGTCATGTCATCTTGGTGTCATTATTTTTCATTAGTATTATCGGTTGGTTCAATGAATTATAAACTCAATCATTTACATGTGAACCCCCCAAGCCACATAACTAATACTATGAATAGCAGCTCCACTAAGCTATGCACTTTCACACTGCTGGTGAACAGAGGGGTTCAAGAGTGGCAGCACATCAATGCTGCAAAAATGTGATTATAAAATTAATGTCTAAATAGATGGATGAGTAGCATCCAAAATGGATATCATCACCAGTTTTAACAATAAATACAACATTACATTATGAGCTGATACATAACAGTGAGTCTACGGCAGCCTTTAAAGGAGCAGTTTAACAAAGTATACACTTTCCCCCTTATCTTCAAACACAGTTGAGCAGACAAGGTTGCCCTAAAAGATTTTGAGTTACTTCGCTTAATTAGCCTCATAGATCAAAAGGAGCAAACTTTATAATTAAGCACAAAATGATTCTTGAAAGATAGATAGCAGTTTGGGTAAGAGTCAAACCGATTAAATCTGACTTTTTGGTGAACAATTATTGTAAGCTGTGACGGGGTTAGGCCCGGACATCTGCGGCGACAGCCCAAGATAATACCTAAAAAGCCCTGGATCGCAAATAGACCTGGATCAATTCTTTTGTCATTCCAATTATCCTGATGTTAACTGTTCTGTAAAAGTAAATTGAAATGAATACCTTTCCCTGACAACAAAATAATTATGTCTCAACTTCCTGTCAACAAATCTGTGACATCCAGCACTGTTGTTCACCCTCCTCATATTGGGAGCCAGTGTTTCATTACAGGGTTTCGAGATTACTTCATGTTTTAAGCGCTATATAAGGACTGAGTTTGAAAATAGAACTTAAAGTATTGCCTCCTATGGTTTACTAACTTCTGTGTGTTCATCGTTTTTATCTCTCCTGATCTTTGCTTTTGATCTATCCCTCTAGCCTTGCAAATGATATTCCTGTATGTGTTTTTTTATTTTTTATTTTTTATCTCATCCTTACGGTTCAGACTGCTCCTGTAAGATACGGAACCCCTTTAGGAATACGAGCTTGAACTGTATGTAACCTCAAAATGAGTTTTCTGTGGGTAAATTTTTAGCTGCAACTGTGCCCTCTCCCCACAAATCATTACAAAAATGATTACAATTCTGTCCAACAGATTTCTGCATCAAAACAAATTGGCGTCTGGGCTAAGACCCCTGTGATTTATGATCCTAACAACATCCCTGATTGTAACCACTTAAGCTAAATACAGGCTCAGCCTAGTCATGGAACAAAATTCCCCACTGACATTTTAAGGCAGTTAAACACTAGCTTTTTTTGTGCAGGAAAATAGTGCTTCTACAGAACTCACTCAACATTTATCCACATTGTACAAGTAACATCAGGGTGGATAAGTGCTTTGAAACTCTTTTGGTACACATTGTACAGTGTTTATTCTAGTACAAATGTCCATAACCCTCTCCATTATCCATTGTTTGGTTGAGGTTCACTGGTTTGCCCAGACTAAACTACTTCATCACTGTATAGCAGTATAAAACAAAATGTACTTGCTCCTACCAAGTGCAACAGTTGGTGGCAACAAATAAAATCTTCCTGCTTTACAACTTTGTCGATTATACCAGAGAGAAATAGCAAAAAGGCATTAAGACAATATTAATACAATTACTTTCAGATGTTACCTGCTAAGCTTGTACATTGTGGCAGATGAGAAAGATAATGCAGTCGGGACTTGAAAGAATTATAGCTTCCATTAGAAAAACAGTGAAAATAGTGCACAGCACACCAGCCGACAACAGACAGCACTTTAATACTCCCAGCGCTGGTGTGAACAGCAAAGACTAAAGTCAAGGACTTTCTCCACACACGCTCTCTTGCTCACACAGACGCACACATGGACACACGCACAGACGCACAACACACTCATGTACACGCACAACTCTGCACAAATACACACAGAAAAGTTTCTCGCATATAAATACGCACTTGCACTCCACACTCTTTCACACTTGCAGAGACAGGTTGACGTCATATACGTAGTACAGGTTTGTGTTTACACACAAATGTGGCTGTGTTGGAATATGAAAGCATTTCTAGTGAAACATTTACATTTCCATTTTATATAACTGTTTATATTTACGTATATCATCACGTACATTTTTTTCGTGGTCAATCAAGCGAATAAGCTCAATTCCTTCACCTCTGTTCTTCCTTCATATGTGAGACTGACCGGTAACATTTTGACGTTTTGGAAACTTCAGTCCTGTTCTCTAAAACCAACTGATAAAGGCCAGGGTTTGTTACAGTAGTAGACTCAAATTATAGGTTATTGCAGCCTGCCTAAAACCCACAATTATGACACAAATGCAGATGTTTTTACCTTCTCACTTTCACACCTCTCTGACATGTCATATGATTAATTTCTATTCTTTTTGGTTATACATTTTTATCCCCCCTGGGTCACAGAAGCATTATGTCTGTTTGACATTCCAAGAGAACAAGACAACATAAGTTCCTCAAAATTTTGAGAATCTAGAGCCATTTCAGTGTTTCAGCAATGTTCCTTACTGGTTATATGCATTTCTATACTAAAATGCAGAGAACCAGCAGTGTCCAGGGTTAAAATTACTTTTCTGTTAATAATTTAGTCTCCTTAATGGATTTTTCTCTTTAGTCGATGGCCTAGAAGCCACAAGAGCATGGTACTGCCTGAGACACAGCACAGTTCACCAGCTGAGCAGAGACGGCTGAAAATGGCTTCATCTTTCTGGTGAGCTCACTCCCCTGGTCTCTCTATTTTCAGATGTTTCCAAACCGTCCTTTCTCTTCCTTGGCTCTCAGTCCCAAACCTCTTTTAACTCTCACATTTCTCACACATTCTAAAGTATGTACATCTTCTTTCTTTTTTTTTTACCACACCTCTTACTAAGGCCACGTTCACAAAGAGATCCGTCAAAAAAAATGTATACATGAAAAAGTGTATTCAAATTATTAGTAGTCTTGGTTATTTTTAGTGTGAATGGGGACACTTTTCAGTCAAACACAAAAATTGGCTATAATACCTAATAGTGCTACTTAGTAAGAGCGTTTATCATTTCACTGAAAGCTGTTAAAGAAGCCTGTTAAGATGTTCTTAGAGAAGTTAAAATGTACAGATCTGACGGTGATCTTATAGAAAAATGACCATTTCCTTTATCTTGCTTAACAATTGCTGACGCAAATACAAATGTTCAGCTTTGGTCAACCTTTTTTTTTTTTTTGCAAAGAATTTAGTGTAATTGCCTTGCTTTGCCTTCTGCTGTACGTCAATGCTTTGTTATCATGGAAATTAAATCCAAGAGGTGTTTTTTTTTGACGGATACCGAAACGTCATTGTGAACGTCGCCGAGCCTAATTATCTCTAAAAGTCTGTACATTTTACCCATTCCTTCATCCTCTTCTCCCTTACTTCTGCATGTCACACTGCAGTAAGAGGACGATAGAAGGGTCACTCTTGGCTGCCTCTTTGAACTCCTCCAGCGTGATCTCGTCGTTATGATCTTTGTCCATCTTGCTGAATATCTTGTCCACCCGCTGCTGAGGCGTCAGGCCATCCTCATTCATGCGCATCATAATCACTGTGCCAACCATTTTATAGATCGCCTGGAAATAGGAGGAAAAAAGTGACATTTTTGTATTATATATCTATATCTTAGAGCAGATGTAGATAGTGCTGTTTCATTACACTTCTAGTATTAAGCAGAAATGATACTGTTTAACCCAGTTCAACCCGATGGAAACTAGAGTTTGCACCTCTTTTTGCCCTTTTATAAAAAATAGTAAAGTTTTAGCATCTTTTTAACACATAAAAGAACAACGAGTTGTATTGATTTTGTGGAAATAAATACTATGCCACTATCACTTGGTAAATCAATAGAAATACATCTGGATGACTGAAATTTGTTCAGAGCTGGGTGATTAAGGGTCTCACCTCTATAATCTCAAGCATCTCCATGCGTGTAATCTTGCCATCTCCATCCAGGTCATACATGTTAAAGGCCCAGTTGAGTTTCTGCTCAAAACTTCCTCTGGAGGTGATGGACAGGGCACAAATGAACTCCCTGAAGTCAATTGTGCCATCGCCGTTTTTGTCAAAGGTGCGGAAGGCGTGCTGAGCAAATTTGGAGGCATCACCATAGGGAAAGAACTGCAAGATATAATATAATTCACAAGAGAGGTCAGATTCTGTAATTCTCCTTTCTGCACTAATTAAGGCTGGTTTTAAAAAGGACCTGGCACAAAGTTCTACAGACATCATGAATCAGGTAATTTACACCTTTTTCCCTTTCATCCTCTCTCAGCCCTCTATCATTGCTTCTTCATTCTTGCCCTGGATCTATGGGACTATAAATTATGAATGCTTCCACCAATCTTCCACCAATTTCCACTGTGGCTGCATACCTAAACCAACATTTTAAGTTGCTTATGTGAAGTATGAATAAAACCAGCAGTAGTAGTCATACATGAATTTTGTCTGTGGTATTTTTATCCATTTGTATATGTTATTATATCATATTATATATGTTTTGGTTATTTTTTATAGCTCTTTGGTTAATCTATTTGCACTATTACTATGTTTATTCTTGTTGCACTAAGAATGTTCAACAAAACCTCTACTGAAATTTTGTTGTGTGTATTATGTTCCCCTAATTTCAATGTAACTGCTTTGGGTACCTTGACATAGAGCTGTTGGAACTCCTCCAGGTTGAGGATGCCAGTTGGACAGTCCTTCAGAAATCCCTTATACCACTGTTTCAGCTCTGCCTCGTTGAACTCTGTATTCTTAGTCAGGTCATCCAGAACCTCTGGAGCAAGCTTGCTGTTATGTTTCCCCATTTTTAGTGACCTCTCTATGGGCAAAGACAGAAAGATGAAGCCAAACGTTTAATACTACAACTGGTTTTGGAATGTACAGCAACTGAAGTTAATCTCTAAAATTCATGTCACTTTTTAGGGGTCCAAGCACTGAAAACATTAGAATTTTTCTCAGATTTTTAAGTCAAAGAAACAGCAATTTTGGAGGAAAGTTGCAGCAGGCCCACCACTCCTAAGGCATATATAAAACAACATAGGCCAGAAAGTGACACTACAGAAAAATATGTAATGCGTGTGTTCATAACTGCTGAACTGTAAGACTTAAAGAAAATAGTTTTCATTATTTTGCACAGTCAAAAAAAAACAAATCAAACTGAAGATTGGAAAAAACCTGGGGATATTATACAAACTTACTTTTGCAATATAAATACAAATATTGTTGTCAAAACATTTCCAATAATATTAATAAAAAAGCTAACATGTCTGAACACTTTGTCTGATTTTCATGACACTTATGTATATGTTTATGTTTAATAAAGTCACTATGGAGTTTTGCAAAAGCACCTCCTGCCTTTGGTTTATATTCCTCCTCTCTTCCTCACCATGCAGTTGTACATCTGAGCTAAAACTGCAAGCAGGCTAATCTAGTAGCATGCACAGAATAACAACTGTGAACAAGTAAAATCAGCCAACAACTTTCAGCACGCAATTTATCAGACATAGCATTGGCATTTGAATATCATGCCAACATACTGTTTTTGAGTTTTGTTCCATGTCACTCCTTGCTTCAAACCAAACAAAAAGGTCTTCAGAACAATTTACTGTGAACACAGTTGATTTTGAGCAAATTTGAGTAAAAAGGGTTAAATGGGTTAAATAGCCTACATACTAACAATAATCAAAAACATGTTGTATATAACAATGTATATATCAAGAATGTATATAACAAGAATGATCAGTACATGGAACTAAACCCTTCAAACTGTGGTCTCAGTTGACTTAAATAGCTAAAAGTTGTAATGGGTGCTGTTGCCTGTTAATCCATAGCAGGTGCCATTTCTTAGACACTGCTTGACATTTTAAACCCGAAACTCTGATTATCATAATATCAAGCCAATTAATGTTAATTGGACATCTGGCAGGCTAACAATTGGTCAACTGTTATGCATCTTTTTAGGCATTCTCTGACACATTATTAAATTTGTATAATAAAATAAATTGGACAACATTCATAAGAAACACATTTTGTTCCTACGGTGTAAAATAATAATTTAAACATATTCCTTTAAAATGTTTAAAATGTATGTCTAATTTAAACTAGTCTATTGATATTCAATATATCTTCTCACGCCTGGTCTAGAAACAATCCATGGAGTCTGCAAGTAAATAATTGTTCAAAAAAATCAGTCACTGAGAACAGATTTACTATGTCAGAGCCAGCGGAAGATCACCTGGACAGCAGGGGTCCAGCACAGCTTGATGATTTTCCTCAGATAGTTCACGGACAGATTTCATTTAGTGGGGGTGTCAAAGGGTGGAGGTAGTTCAGTGGGTAGGACACTTCCCTTAGGACCATGAGGTCCTGGGTTCAAATCCTACCCCCAGCACCCCCACTGGGTCCCATAACCCCAAGTTGCTCCAGGGAAACTGCCCCTTGGGAATGGAAGTCGCTTTGGATAAAAGGTGTCTGCTAAATGCCGTAAATGTCAAGAGCAGGAAAATCCCCTTTGCCATCCCTGAACTAAAGCTTATCGGTCTGTTTAGTCTTCTAAAAGAGGACCTTTAATATTTCAAGCTCTGCATATGATATAATTGTTATAGTAAAACCTTGCGTCTCCTTGACTTGACTTGACTCGAACGACACTATTCTGAGCATTTCTATTGGATCATTCATGATGAGTGTGCCATAAACAATACCTGAAATTGATATAACCGTGACAGCATTTTGGATCAGAGTTTGCTTTCTTTCCACTGAGTAGAAACTACAAGAAATGGACCATTTGTCTAAGCGACTTGGTGGTGACATCATGCCTTACATCATGGCATAAAACATGTCTGCCTGCATAGGAGCCAGAGATATATTTGGTAGCTCTAATTTGCACTGAGCTTTAAAAATGGGTATTTGGGTGCACATGAAAAATGAGGTGCTGTTCTAATGAGTCATTACCTGGACTCTCAGCTTATTAAAGTTGATCAAATATTTAGCAGGTCTAAATACTTGACGAGTTTCTGTAATGGGTGAATGCTCCAGCAGTTATGCAGCACAGCTCATCACAGTCCTGCTCTGGAGCCCAAATGCCCAGTAGCACTTTTCTCTCCTCCTCACAGGAGGCCATTTAGGTGTGACCATGATCACTAATCAGAGGTGAGCATTCATCTCATTCCTCCTTCTCTCTATTCCACTCCGTTTCTAATTGACCTTTTTTGGAATTCTCAGAGCTCTGCCTCTTTCTGCTCCTCTAGGCTTTACACTGCCTCCTTCAGACAGCAAGGTCTAATTGACGACCTGACAATTCAATAAACTTTGGGGCTAATGTAATGGGTTTCATCATCGTCTTAGGGCAATGAAAAAATTCCCTTTCATTTTTAATAACTTGGGAGTGAGGAACAAAACTCTTTCTGGCAGTTATCTTGGGTGGTAGTGATTATCAAGGATTTGCAAAGCACAGAGTGATTTACTGCACTTAGATCAAGGAAAGTCAGGTGTGTTTTATTGTCATTTATACCATATATGTACAGTACACGGTGAAATAAAAACAGCAAGCCTCCAGGGGAATGGTGCAACACAAGACAGAACAGAACAGAACTCAAGACCACAGGTGCAGAGAGGACAAAAACTAGAGAAAGAAACCAACAGCAACAATACAACATTCAGTGCAAATGACAACAGCAACAGTGAGGATAAATACAGTATTTTGACAGGTAAAACAATATTTTATATTTACTTTAGTGACCCGAGTGTGCAGTCTACATAAGTACATAGCTATAGATTAAATGTTTTAATTTTAAAGAGCTGAATAACTGAACAATAATTATTAGTATTCTTATTATTATGTTGGTGTCAACATCTGTATTGCTGTGTGTTTAGTCACAATGACGTTTTATTTATTTTATTTTTTATACACTTAAAATGAAACACTGTTCAAAACGAAATGGTTTTTAAACTTAAAAAATTGCTTTACTATGTGTGCTTTACATTTAATTTTTTTTTCCCTTATACCTCATCATGCAAAGTCCCCTGTGTTTTTTCCCTATGAGGCTTACATCAATATGTTTGAGCTCTAGTGTGATGTTTTGTTACTGAGATACCTGAGATGACAGGCACATCAGTAGTTTTTAGTGAGAGCACACAGGCTGCAAGATAACACCCAAGGCAACACATTTTACACATTCACTCTTCTGAGCATGTGTACTAATATGCACTTCACTCTACACTGCACTGTCTTAAAAGGGGTCATAGAGGCAGAGAAACTACTTTTAGTTCCAAACCATTCAATAAAAATATAAAATACATGAAGTAAACATTCTAACCAACTTTTTTACCCTACAACTGTAAATCCAGGCCAATAAAAATTTAGAATTTTGTGTACTAGTAAAGTCTGAGAAGCATTACATTATATATTTCTACAGTGCTTTCCCGGAACCATGATCACTCTGTAATAGTAAAACACCCCCCATTCTTCCTTATATTTCTGAAAAAACGTTGTTTGGATCAGATATTGCTTCAGATTTGTTCTTTTCTCAAGCAGCAGTGATATTGAGTAGACATTTATTTTGCCTAAGGCATACCTTTAACCAGCACTTAAAGCAGAGTGGGAGAATACTATAAACAACTTGGAAGTGAAGGTGTTTGTGTACATGCATTCCAAGTTTTGGAAACAAAGCTGAAGACAGAAATAGGCTAGCAACACCTTGTTTTTTTTCCTTAGGGTGATGATTGGCTAGGCTTATAGCTCCCAGTTTAGTGGCCAAACAGAAGATGTGATACAAATAAATCTCAATACAAGAAACAAGAAAAAGACACTAAAAAACACACACAAAAACAAGAGGGAAAATTCAACCAACACCAAAAAGACGCAGAACCAAGACTGAGCAACACAAAGAAAAGAGAGAAAGATATTAATACATCCACTTGGAATGACAAGACTGCTAAAACTGTAACAAATAATAGGGAACTGCCACCCACACCAACACAGAAATCATGCTGCTGTAGGGAGTAAGAGCCCTGGATCCCAGAGAGCCTTCCCTCCTCTGACAGCCTCTTGAAAAGTGGAAGTTACAGATAAGGTCAAAGTCCAAGATCTTTTGATCTTGGAGCCAGCAATGATCTTCAGGTCCACAGACATCTCAACCCATTTGATATCAGGACCATCGAGCTGTCCATTAAGCATCTTTATTGGTGTCATGGCCATGACAGATGAGGAGAGGGGATAGTTTACCTGATGGTAACAGATTGTTGTCTCCTGGTTCTGTAACATCAGAGGCTAGGTTCTGCTGCATTAGTGATAGAATGAGCTGTAGGTGTATTCCAGCCAAGCTACTTCAAAGGACCAGGTAGGGATTGTACAAAGAAAACCCATTGCAACATCCTCACAGATTGCCCACTCTACCTGTTAAACTGGTAATAAGCCTGAGGACAGAGCTCCGATTAGATGGCAGAAGGCTTTCCAGAACTTCAACGTGACATGGATTCACTCCATTCACTCTCCAACCTGTCTCAAAACTCTTAAAATGTCAACTTTGCTGCAAGTAACTCACTGTCACCCACATTATTGTTCCTTCTGCAAACAACAACCAATAAGAGAAGAATGTGAATGGCTATTGTTTGCCATTAGGACAGGCATGCTGGGAGAGGACGCCATTGTGCCACCTTCGGATGGAAGGGTTGGGTAGTGGTAGCACTGGGGTGAAGTGAATTGCAATTCAAGTTTTTGAAGATTTCTGTTGGCCTAATTCATCTGGTTCCTGCAATGGTGCCAAACCGCTTGGTGAATCTCTGGTAGAAGCAAGCAAATTACAAAAAAACCCCACCAAACTTTCCTGACCAGACATGAGTTTCTTAACTGAACTTTCGTAGTATGGACATGGACCACAACTACTACATTGCCCAAGATTTGCTGGTGTCCTTTCACAGGCCCCCCTTGGAAAAAAAGAACCCCAGGAACAGTGAAGCAGAAATGGTCAGCCGAAATAGCATTACTTGGTATTCATTGTGGCCAAAGGGTTTGATAAACTGCATCCTCTATTTACCACCATCTCTGATTTGTATTTTGTTGGATGCACTGTGGAGATAGACTTGTGAACACTGTTAGAATAATTCAAGGGTGAATCCATAAGCAGTACTACTTATAACTGGCAACAGTGATCTTGTTTAGCCCTTGGTACACTAAAGGAAGTCTGAGTGCTCTGTTTTCTGTCCCCACAAAGAAGAAACCTGTCCCTACTGGCAAGGTGTTTGTATCTGCCCTGTGACCTCCTTGATGTTTTCCTCTACTACCTCATATTCTGGCACAGACATGGTGGAGATGTACCTGGTAGGATGTCTATCTCCTTGTCACAATGTGACAGAAAATAAACTTAAAGTTGTCAGGCTGATGGGGCACTGGAGAACATGCTTGGGAATGATTAAGGCAACCTTGCTCAGTCTTAAGTCAATGAAGGGGTTGTGTACATTGACTTAAGACACTAGGTAAAGGGTCACCTAATACTGAAAAGCCTGCAACAGAACACTTTACCTCTACAGTGGGGTTAGAAGTATTGAATCTTGGAATATTGATCCAGGGACAACAGATTTGTTACAGAGCTGGCTCAGGAGACACAGGGCTGAACTGAGGAGACAGCAGCTGGACTCAGCTGTTCTCCACCATCAGGCAGGACACAACCTCCGCGTGATACTGCAGAAAGGCCCCCTGAGAGGTGATGCCAGCTCGGGCAGGCTCCAGCTCTAATGGATCTATAAAACGTCTCAGTCTTGCTGTAATGACTACTCGGCGCTGAGAAGACTGTTCGGCGCTGAGCAAGAAGGAAGAACATAAAACCATCCACCGGTGATGACAAAACACCAGACCCCTGTAACCTATGCACACAAACACAGAAATTATACTGTCCTCTGGTGGCTCCTGCACAGAGTAGCAGCTGTAGATGCCACGCCCAGTTATCGAGGTGTAATTTAACAGTGAGGAATATTATCTTTCTAGTATCTTATTGTTGCATTTGCGTTTTAACAATTGAAATCAGATCTTGGATAATTTGTTTAAAAAGGGGTGTAGGGTACTTTCTTAATGGGATATTATATAATATGCAAGCCTGTCCCTGATTTGTACACATGGTTGTATTAATACAGAAGTGAAAATCTACTGTTTTGGAATGTCTTCATCTTCAGTTTTCTTCCACTTTACTTGTATCCATCCAGTGTGTAATGAATGGGCACCTGCTTGGACTGCAAGCAGGAAAGAACACCTCGGATTCTTACAGTCTCAAACTTTATGTTCTACCTGCTAGTGGAAGATGAAATTTTGATGTACAATTTCTGACATCACATCACCCTCTGAGGCCATCAAAGACACGCTGAGACCAATAGCTAATGATGAAGACAAGACAATGGTGACCTGCTCAAAAATCTCTATGAATTTACCAGAGATATGAATTAGTATCAGGAACAGCAAAAACAGTTCATGTTTTAAAACTGAAAAAAATGAACAAAATCCATCACATAACTGAACAATTATTTCCATAAAAATTTGTAACAGAACTTTCTTTAACTGATTTAACAAGCGAATCACATTTGAAGATGGTTAAAGCTTCTTCATATAATGTAAATATTATTGTAAATCAGTGCTTTACATTATAATGCAATACCACAGCCATCCATGGTCCAAGACACTGTAACTGGTCTTATTTACATTTTATTTATTCATTTACTGTCTCCCTATCACTTAGTGTAGTGCAATCCAAGTCTGTTCACTTATGTAACAGCAATAGCCATTTGTATTCTTCTCTTAGTGTGTTGAGCTGTAAAATGATGCTGCTTTGGTGTCAGTTCAAAAATGCAGTGGTGCTAGCTATCACTCCCAGAATAGATTTGCATCATTTAGAAAAAAACTTCAATTAAAATGTTTGCTTATTCATATAATTACACCAAATAAGTCCCTGTTTAGCATGTTCTGTAAAACCTTAGCAGGAATGAAAATGTTTATTAGTTGTGGTAGTTTTAGAGTGATTGTTAAGCTTATTTGAAAATCATATTTTGACTCTGAAAGCAATTTCCTGTTTGTAATTCCATTTTGGGAGTTTCTATTTTTACGGTTTTTAATTTTTACCCTCCATTAACTATTTCTAATTTATACCTTCCATTGTTAGATTCTGCTGTAGTGGCAGAAACCAGGAAAGAGATGCAGGAAACTGATGAACCAGCACAGGAGCCAATTTCAAAGTCTATGTGTAAAAAAGCAACCCTGCCATGGAGGGTACAGGTTTAGCTTCAGCTCTTAAATGGGTCCAATATAGTGTCATTATCACCGTCATGGGTAAACTGAGCCTCCAGCAGCACTACTGCTCTCAGGAGAGCATAGCAGGGGGTCGCTCATAAATGTATGAATAAATGAATACATAAATAAGAAGCAACACATGGAAATGTGATTAATCTCAGAATGTCCCCATGTGATTCCTCCATGGAAGGAGAACTTATTTGTTCATGTTTACAGCTGAAAAATGCAAAAGCCATCTTCTGGAACCTGAGTGTTTGCATTGATATCTTTTTATTCCTGTGTTTTCAGCCTATGAGTCAGCCCCATGTTCATTTGCAAAGAAAGATGATGTTGCCACTTATCAATAAGTGCAGGCGGTTGTCTAGGCGAGATGAGGGCAGGCATGCAGGGATTAGGCTGGCAACTAGGAGAGGAAAACATTTAAGGGCAAATAATGCGAAGGAGAAAGAAAAGGTACCTTCATTTTGTAATTTCCGTTGCTTGGCACATAAGTGATAGTTATCAGCTAGTGGTGCTGAATTATGGATTCTGTTCAATATGGCACAAATCCAAGAGCCCTGGAGGATGCTGGGTAAGACGTGAGTCAGACAAGGTGAGAGAATGCAGCGAAGACTTTCAGACTAATGGGACCAAAGATTAAGTGCATGTATGCCATTATGGTTATTAAAGGTGAACTCGAAACTTGAAGTACAGCCTTCAGTGTAGACAGAAATGTCTGGTGAGTTTATAATATTAGCATATGTGTGAATGAAATTAAAACAATATAGAGAGGAAGATCTTTAACTACCAAGATTTAAGATGCCATGCTTAGAGCTACCCTAACTCATTTGTTAGCAATTAAAGAAAAATGACAAAGAAATTACATTAAATGACAGACACATCCAGAAACATACAACATGGTCATCAACTCCCAAAAACCTTTTAGCAAAATTAAACAGCATTGAAGTCAAATTAGGCAAAATATTAAGAAGCTAAATGTGAGAAGGTCTGAATAGTACAACCAACTCCATTAGATTAATCTCAGAACTAAACTTTGTTGGAGACAATCTTGCTGCTTACATGAATAATACATATTTCTCTCTTCCGGAGAATGCTGACCATAATCAGAAACAAGGATCTGTTTTTTTAAGAATGCCTGTTACTTTCAGTACTTTTTGAAAGAAACTTGGTATGTTATCTGAACCCAACACATTTTCTGGCATACATATTCAGAGCTCTGTTGAAACCAAGACATTTTAAACTTAAAACAATTGACCTCAAAATCAAGATTCACAAAAAAGCTGAAACACGTGACTTGTTACCCCTGACAGTAAACATATAAAATGTGGATTAAATTAATGTCACACAGACTAATTATGATTTTTTGGCATAAAATATGAAAGGTTCTTTTGCAATTGCACTAATCTAACCACAGATATATAACCTGGAATCCAGTGTTGTGCATGAACTAGTTCAAAAGAACGCGTTCATTGAACACGTTCACATTTCAGTGAACTTTGAACTGAACGCAACTTATTAGTAAATCAAGAACTTGAACGTGAACTTTATGTGTGATGAACG
>JBBKCR010000134.1:14288766-14300997 GCA_037577295.1 Ladigesia roloffi
ACACACACACACACACACACACACACACACACACACACACACACACACACACACACACACACACACACACAGAATAGATTGATATAAAAATACTGTGCTGCTTATTGTATGTGATTGAAAAATAAAGGTCAAGATGACTCAGTTTGGACTCGGTTATGGACCTTGATCAGAAGAATGTCCTCCCACTGGATTGTATAAGACAATCTCAGACAGAGAAAAATATGATAGGCCTAGCGCTAGCTTCAGATCTGCTGCTGCTACTCAGAAGAAAATAATAGAGCTGCAAAATCATGAAAAAAGAAAGAAAAGAAATATCAAAATTAAAAAAAGAAATATTCTAATCTTTCTGTTAAAGAGAGTATTCTATTGGTCCAATGTTGAAGTAGGCTAAACAGTGGAAGATGTTCTCAGACAGAGTAAATGAAAAAAAAAAAATTTAATTATTAGCCGAACAGAAGAATCTACAGTATCTAGCAGAGTTAACACACAGCTCAATAAAGGGTCTGTAGAATATAAACACCATTACATTTCCAAAACATTCCATTAACTCCTCAGTCCATGTATGGAAATAAGCTACAAAAGCTATGTTTAAGAAAAAGGTGTAATGCAGTTAAATTTAATAGATGTCATGTTCATTTTCTAATCTTAAAAGCTGAGTTACAAAAATGTATATTTAATTCCAAAGAAAAGTTGATGGATAAAAAACTTTGTTTAAAGAAATGCTTCAGTGAAAATGCCATTTTTCTACTTACCTAAGATGCTATCCAGCAGCATTTTGCATTTACATTTTTGTGTGTGTTTAACCCATTTACTGCAGCAGCAATGTAACATTGCTGACAAACACTAGAACTCTATAGTCACCCAAACAGCCCACGTCGTTTCCGTAATACATCACTAAAACGTCTCTCAAGTCAAAACTACATTCAGCACCTCAGTGGAGCAGGCTTGGATGGATGCGTTGAATATGGTTTAGGACTCACTATGATATTTTATGACCTATGTAAATTAAGAAAATTTAACAGCTACAAGCAGTCACTTAAGACAATGCTAAAGCAGCTGAAATTTAAGCCCTGTGTCCTAAATGGCATCCACAAGTCTGCATGGCCTTTATAAAGATATAGGTTGCGCAGATAGAGAGAACTGTCATGGTGATGTATTCTTACAAAAAGGATTTGGTGACCATTGACTTTGAGTGTTTGATAGCAGCATTAGCCATACAGCTCCAAATAGCTCCAGCGCTAAAATAAAGACACTAAATTATGACACCAAATCTTGGCTGATCAAGCACAACAGGGAAGTAAAAAGGGCTGTGTAAATTAAAATTTTGCCTTAAAAAATTAAAACAATATTTTCACATTTGGAAAACACATCAGTACACACTAAAATGACTATTCTATCTTGGATTTTCACATGGTTTAAAAATCAAGAGGCATAGTCTATATGCATACACTCATGTACAGATATCATGTGCAAACACATGAGGGCAAACATACAGCCATCATTTACATTTCCATTATTGTGGAATCCTTGCCTGTATCAGATGATTTCCCTATAAGATGCGCTATTAGCCCTCATCTCACAAACCACTCCACCATGTCCGCATGTACAAATGCTGTCTGAGTAAAAAGCCTAATCTCTTTCAACTGCAGTTCTGTCTCTGATGGAGACCCATGATAACTGAGGTCGACTTCAATAAAGCAGAGGACACGTACCTCATATAAATAGAAACGGTGCTTTGTTCTTATAACAGGGCTGAATAAATTACATATAGTACAGTGTCACTGAGATCAGAGTAAATTAATTCATAATGAATGGTCATTCATCAATAGTCCTTTTGCAGCTGAAACAGCCACGGAAAATGAAAAGCTTTGAAGGGGAAATTTTCTAAAACTTTCACAACCACAAATGTAAAAATCAACACATGCATACATCCTTCATGCATACTAGGAGCACTCTCATATGCCTAAAGCACACAGGCAGAGTGCGGATAACCTTTTCCAAATGATTTCAGATACTTTGGTGGATTGAAGAGGCATGTTGTGAGTGTGCATTAAAAACGTTAGCGCATGCATTTGCGAATAATTTGTTGTCTTGGCAACAGACTGAGTAGCCATCACCCCCCGCTTGTGTTGTGGTCCTTGGACATGACGTCTTATCAGCCTCTTAAACTCTCATAATGCCATCTGATGTCATTCTAGATGGATTTTTCCATTCCGTGCAATTCTATTAGCATATGTTCAAAACCATCCAGAAAGTGTTTTCTCACTGCAAACAAACTGAAACATGGTTCTGTCTGACCACCTCTTCTGATTAGACTACATTTTGATCTCTGGCTCTGAGGCGCTATTCACTCATGCTATTTTCATTTGGACCGAACACAAACATTCAAAAGTCCAGACACACGAGGTGGTTGTGAGTACACCCTTGAATACAGGGAACCCCAACTCCAACTCGAGGCCTGATGTGAAGCAAAGTTTAATGATTTCTTAGTTTTAAGAATTTTGCAAGTTAAGGTTTGGAATTATCCCACATACCACTTTCTCTAGATGCCCACATCTAAACAAACCACTTAGAATTACATATTTATTGTATTAATAGCTGTTATAGAGACAGTTGAAGTGTCATATATTTGACAATTAAAATAGAAAACCAGCAGTTTTTTCAAGTTTCGGGAGCAATAAAAACAATAATAACTTGATCAATTTTGTTTCATTTCTTTACATCTTTCCTTAATTTCACAAAGCGTTCTCATTACTACAGAATCCTCTTCATATTACCGAAAACACTGTATAATCACAATATAGTGTTAAGTGCTCCAAACCCAGTTAGATCACTTTACATTTTTCTTTCTTTACCTTGATGAGGGCCAAATGAATAGAGGCAGCTCAGTGTTAAAGTTTTATGATGTACTAATTAGTTATAAAAATGGATGACAGTGATAGGGACAGACTGTGATAGCAATAGACTGTTAGCACATACTACTGCACTCTCCTTGTTAAATGTAGAATAGAGCTGGGTGATGGTAACTGTCATGTACTGATGAAGTCTTCCTGTAAAAGTTGCTATGGAACTTTCTGATGAATGCAGTTCAATTACAGGTGAGTCATAAAATTCTCCTCTGGCTCATGTGGCATAACAACCAATAGTGGGCATAAATAATGCAGCTGTTTGGAGATATGAGAGCTAAAGGTCAACCATGCTTATCTAGAGGCATAGGGGCAGATCCAAGACTGTCAGACATCATCATCATCCACTGGAGGAGCTTTTGTGTGCTGCGGGGGGCAGACAGAGAGGGTACAAAAAGGGCTTGTAAATAATACATGAAAGAATCTGGGTAAAAGAAGGAGATATTATGCCGATGTAGCCACTCCATTTTGCAAACTACCTTTCGTGTCTAGCTACTGAACCTGGGCATCCTCCTCCTTCCACTGACTTTTTCCTGAACACATACACACACGGATGTTATGGAAACAGATGGCGTAGAGCCAAAAGGTAAGGTAGTAGTCAGAGGGTTGCCGTCTCAGGTCCCTTATGGACTGTAGGCTAGAAGCAAACAAATGACTTCACAGCGCTACAAGCTGCGCCCTCATTTTAGACTTTGAACCTGGGATCCCCCTGGACTGTTCCAGCATAATAACACAAGTAGGTACATCTCAGAGGTGAGAAACAGGGTCTCAAATCAAGACGCAACACACAGAGCAAGACTCAGCCGTGTTGGCTCTGCCGGGGTCCCACCAGATCATTTTAAATTAGAACCTCTGATGTGAAACAGGTGTTGTTTCTATAGTGGAGTTCCTTTCATCTAGCAAGAAAACTTCTCTCTGAGGATGTCAAAGCCAAAACACATGTTACCATGCATGCATCCTCCATCTTTACAGTCTCCAAGTGCTAAATGCTACCATTTATATGTGTTAATGTAGGTCTCTGGCCTCTGGCACAGTCAAAAATACATACGTGCCAATATTGTGGGCAACTTTCTAGACACCTAAACCACCAAGGATGTCCCTTAAATTCCTTATTTTCTTCCTGTTGTGTTATTATTTCTCAATGTCCATTATGCTATTATGTTTTTGAGCTTATTCTTCAGTTCACATTGATATTAGTAAAGAACAACCCCCCCATTGAGCGATGGGGTGAATGTAACAATAGCCATCAGCAGAGACTTACCAAAGACTTAAGCAATGATTAATGTCTCTAGAGACATTTTAGACCAGTGGTCACCAAACATGGTCCTGGAAACCTACCTACCAAACTGCTAAATCCTGCTCTAGCCAATTATTGTCTGCAGGTTGGAGCTAAACAGGGCAGGAAAGCAGAGTCTCCAGAAAAAGGGTTGGTGACTTCTGCCCCAGGATATGATTCCAAATATGAAAGGGGCTTTTTGCTTCAGATTATCTCGTAAAAATATAAACGCATGCAGATAATGCCCCATGGGGCCACAGTTGGTGCTGTTATGATCACTGGTAATTTTTCATATTTGTAAATTCGAGTACAAAACAGGTGTACCTACTCAGCATCTCATGGGTCCAGGAAAAAAACAACGGCTGTTCCACCTGCTCATGAGGATATCCTTGAAAAATAAATATATGGTAGGAAGCCTTGCAACATAACACCACATTCCCCATGGGTGACAACTGGCAATGTAACATCCACCTATGCCCCTAGGATAGAGAGTACTGTGATTAATAACAACATTTACAGCTGTTTCTATACCACCTTGCAGATACAAATTGTACACATAGGGTCAGAAAGTGTCTTAAGACTACAAAAATGATTTTGGTTCATTTTTCACTAAAATTACCTTCCCATTCTACATATTTTATAATCAACTAATAATCGATTTTATGGTGCCTAACCAAAAATATGTGTATGTATGTTTTTCAAACCATATTTTTAACATTAACTTTTAACACATCTCTCATATGCTCATTCGTTTTCAAAAACTCGATATCTGCTTGTGGCCAACAATGATTTTTTGATGGACTGGCTCAAATTAATGTAGATCTTTATCCAGCCTATTTAATGACAGACATTATAATCAATACACACAAAGAAGTACCATTAAAACTCATCCCCTAAAATTAATGACACTTTCAATAAAACTGCTATTCACTAGAGACGCAGAGAAGCAGGAATCCATACAAGATTATGTAAGAGAGACGAAAATGAGCCAGACTGTCTCATGGGCCACTATCACAACCAGGGTACTAAACTATCCGATATAATGTGAAGAAGATTGTAAGAAGTGTACAGTTACTTTTATCTTAGTTAATTTGATACCTTGCAAGATCACACTGAATGGCTGATAACACGTTAGTTAGCTCAGCATCAGTCCTTTGACATGCAAATTTATAATAGAATGTATAAAATATCCATCCAGCCATCATCTGAATTGTTTTTCTTTTACCAGGGTTGGAAAGGGGTGCTGGAGATTATCACTGCAATCATTGTTCAAAAGGCAAAACAACTTCAGATAAGTCACCAGTCTGTCAAAGATTATTATGGGCAGACCATAGACAAATAGCAGAGCTTGAAATTTTATAAAACCCTTTGAATTCTCTAAATCTAGTCTAAGATGTAAAGTAATGACGCTAGATCGATATAATACGTTACACAAACTGGTACCTAGATTTTATTCATTTATTGAACAAAGTGCCCCAACTATGAATGTCCTGACCTGACTATAAAGGAACAGAACAATCAATTAGATTTCGAATATTATGAGGATGGGGAGGTTCAGATTAATTTCATTGGGAGTATAACTCTGCCCTATTTTTAAAAGGTTTTTATTATCAAAGTCTTCACCATACAGGTTTGTGAGTGTGTGCCACCCCTCAGTCAAATGAGATTTCAGACGACTTTAGAAAAAACAGCAGCACAAACAACATAAACATCAGGCTATGGGAAGTTACAAAGCAATTTCTGAGAAACCTGGGCTTCACCTTTCCGCTGTCTGCCAGATAGTGTTCAAATGATGAAAAAACATGGAACAATAATGCATTTGGAATTATAGCAGGGAGGAAGCAATTGCTCTCAAAGAAGATTACTGCTGTCTAAAGACCTCCTCAACAAACTAGAAAACTACTGAAAGAATGTTATGTGGACTCACAGGATAAAACTTTTCTGGCTTCAATGAAAAATGTTAAAACTAAACATCACATTCCAGCATAAGAACCTCATCTCAGCTGTCAAACATTCTGCTGCCAGTATCATATTTTGAAATGCTGCAAATGGATCAGAACAGTTTGCCCTCATAGTCATAGAACTGCAGATGGTTTTGGGATTTGCTCATTTTTACCACCGATTCATCAAATACGTCAGTACTGTGGCAGCACCATTAACCAGCCCATTAAGGGGGAAGCCAAAGCTGTTAAAGTGACGCTAAAACAATATTTAATACCTCCCCAGTCACCCTAGCTCCCTGACCCAAAGATACCTTTTGTAGTAGAGGTAGATGCCTCACAGGTATGGTTGGGAGTGGTACAATCCCAGTACTACGGGACCTTGCAGGCTACGTCTGTGTGCCTTTTTCTCTAAAAAGCTGAATGATCTGGAGCAAAACTACAACATCGACAACCATTAACTGCTGGTGGTCAAAAAGATGCTGGAGGAGTGGTGACACTCTTTGGAAGGGACTCGGGGCCCCCCCTCAGTGTGTTCACTGACCACCGTAACCTAGAATTTATTTGGCAGGCTAAACGCTTGTGCCCAGGGCAAGTTTGGTGGGCTCTGTTGTTTTGCCAGTTTGATTATATAATCACGTATCAACCAGGCTGTAAAGACAGATGCCTTTTTAAGACGCTATCCTGTCCCTGAGGAACCAGACAAGTGAGCCAATAATTCCGTCAGCTCTCATTGTGGCTACAATAACCTGGAGCACAGATGTAGACATTAAGCATCTGAATGCTCAGGAATCGATTCCTCAATCAACTCCTGAGAATAAAATCTTCCTACCTGAGCCTTTAAGAGCACGAGGATAGAATGGGAACATAACATACCAGCTACTGGGCATGCTGTGGTCCATCAAACTGCTGGGATACTAAGACGGAAGTACTATTGGCCTTCAATGTGGGGAGATGTGTAGAAGGCTGTGAAGTCTTGTTCAGTCTGTGCCATATCAAAGATACCATGTCAGTTGCCTGCTGGGAAATTAACGCCCCTGCCCGTTCTGCAGAGGCCGTGGTCCCACATAGCAGTGGATTTTGTCACGGACCCCCCAGCATCTAAAGGGTACACTGTGGTGTTGGTGGAGGTGGACCAATTTTTGAAAGGGTTGCAGTTCCTTCAATTTCGTTCTCTTCCCACAGCGCTCGAGGTCACTGAGATGCTCTTTCACGCCGTGTTTCTTCCCTATGGCGTCCCGGATGATACTTTCCAACGGAAACTGGCATTTTATGTCCTGTGTGTGGGAAGCATTACTGAAAAAAGTCTGGGAGCAACTGTTAATCTGACCGCATATCACCCAGAATCCAATGGTGAGGCTGAAGGAGCTGGGTTGTTTCCTCTAGGCTTACTGCAGCAGCATGACTGGGCAGAGTTCCTCAGCTGGGCAGAGTGTGCCCTGAACTCATTGTTTGTGCCTCCTCTCCTCTGTGTTACAGGTTGGACATTAAGTAAACTCCACGAAGACTTAAGTAAACTCCTCGAAGACGTAGGCAAGAGTTATGAGCCCCTGAAGGCAATGGGCTCCTTATCAAGAACAGGGCTGACATCTACTGAGAGAAACCCCAGGGGTTAGGGTCCTTCAGGATAGGGACTCAAATCCTAGTTTAAGTTTCAGTGTGTATGAGTGTGCGTGTCAGCTCGGTGGTTACTCTGGTCTCTGTGTGTGAGTCCTTTCCCAGACCCAGCATGACAATATCACTATTCTATTTCTACCAAAATATATTCAAAGTACATTATCCTATGCTCTGGCCCTGTAGATGTTTGGTGGCACCATGCTTGCAAGACTATACAGACTGCTTTGAAGTGACCCAGGAAACACTGGATTTACACTGAATTAAATTCACAGATCTGTTCAGAAATCACTCAAATTTGAGAACATTCACAAGTCTTATACTGAAAATGAACAATCAATCTATAGACATAGCAAAATGATTCTTCTATAGTAGTCATCAGACCAGACTCTGTTAAGATCAATATGCTGGAAATAGAAGGGGAGTCAAAAGCCACCCACTGCCTCAGTGGAAATACCACCTGGTTCATTGCTGAGACACAGTAAGCTCACCAGTCAAAAGTCATGCCAATAGTGACTCTGGCGTTGCATTTGCAGTCCTATTTCTCTGCACTAGTTATGTCATCCTTGGTTTTCCTGTCTCTGTCAGATCCATGCACTGTAACATGTTGGGCAAGTGCATGAACAGTTTACCTCTGATGTCCAAACACAGCCAAGGGCACCATGCAATGACTCCAGCTGCTAAATGTATTAGACAGCATCTTGCCCATTGTGACAGTATGCTCATCTCTCATTCACATTCAAAACAGGCAGCAGAGCAAAGCAAGGGGAAAAAGCCTGTGGTTCCTATTAGATGAAAAGAGAATTGTATCAACAGGCTGCTATCAGAGGAGGGAAAAAGGGCCCTCATTCGTCCTCCTATTCACACATGCCTTTGTTTTTTTTTGTTTTTTTTTCATGCATTAAATTCCCCTGGGGCTGTTTGATTAGTGTTGCTGAAGAGCCACTGACTGTCTGCAGCTTTTTGAGTGCAGCCATGTTGAATCTGCCATCCATCTCCATGAGAAATGGAGCATGTGGGTAATCAATCAGCTGGCTCTGCACACAAGGGCTACAACACCTGGCTGCTTTTGTCTGGGACAAAATGGAGGATTCACGGTGTCCATGTGGCGCCACATCCTTTTTATTTCCCGTGGTTGTGCTCATCGCCCATCACCACTTTTCAATCACCAGGAATGATGAGTACATTGCAACCAAAGGTGCTTCAGTTAGAGACACACAGTCCTCGAAGCTCAGGCTATTTAATCAAGGGCACATTCCAGCAGGACCAGCCACTCTGACAAACAAGACGTTCCTGTGTCACACATCCATCTGGCAGGAGCTAAGTTTCACTGTAAATTAAGTTAAAAAACAACCTCCACTATAAGAAAATCTCACTTTTTATAGTCATGCAGGACACATCTCTGTCAGTGGAACAAACTGGATGCCACTTTGGAGATAAACATTAAGTGTCAATACGATATAGCAAAACATTTTATGCTGTACAGGCTCCTTGTAACTTGTTATTTTGACTATAAAAGTAAAAAATGACCCCAAGTCAATGTAGATATAATAGCTATAACTATTTATTCATGTCTACTTGCCTGTGGTGATACATGAACACTTTTAAATGTAAAAAATCTCGCTACCCCTACCTGGATAAGCATCTTAAGGAAATCCAGTATTTTTGGTGCAGTAAAATAAATGCAGGAAAAATGCAGGCTGCGTTGTTAGCTAAACATGTTGCTCTACCAGAGACTAACAAATGCATAATGTAGTGCAGGTTTGAAATATTATTTAAATCTAAATATGTCGAATTGTGCTATTTTTTGAGACTGTGTTGTAAATAACACCAGTTGGATTTCATTATCATTGTGCACTTGTATAAATCCTTTCTGCGTTCATTAGCTAGAACAAGTTATTTAATTATTTGTTTATTTATTGCATCACATTTACAGAAATTTTCCAGAGTGACTTACAATCATGAACTACAATGATAGTTCCCCGGGAGCAAATGAGTGTTAAGTGTTTTTCTCCAGAACACAATGGTAGAAAGTGGGGGTCTTAACCTGCAATTTTGTGGTCACTGGGTTCACAGGCAAGTGGTTTACCTACTAGGCTACTACCACTGAACACTACAGTCCCCAAACTGCTTTTTCCATAAAAAAAATTAAACATGTAGTCTAGCTTGGATGCTAGACCACAAAGTGGAAGAGTATATAACTTGTAATTTGGCCCAAATAAAAAAAATATTCAACAAACTCCTGAAGACTTTTTTATAGTGTAATAGTGCACTTATGTATATTTTTTCTGAAGTGGGTTTTGAGAGAGAGTAATAATGCAATGCTGTTACAATACTCTAATCACATCACTTTTCCATGTAAAAATGTTATTTTTAAAGGTGTTCTGAGTTGCTGCGACACAAAGCCCATATTTTGTATTCTAACATTGTGCTTGTCTTTGTTTTGTGTCTACCAAACACTTCCCATCATTAAGCACCTGTTTCCAGAGTCAACTCAAGTTACGCAAAACCCATTTTGATGCACGATGTTGTCTGTTGTGAGTAGTCTTCCTTTAGGAAGCTAAATAAGTCCTTGTTCACTCTATCTTCCCTCAGTTTCTCTGTTCATATCTGTGCTCCACCTCCACATAAACTTTTCACACAAAGCTGTCACTGTAACAAAGGGCCCACCACCACCACCTCGCTCCCTGCATTATCAGCGCTGACAGGCACTGAAAACCTTTCTGATTTTACCACTTTGAATGTATGGATGAGGAATGGCAGGTGCAGTCAGACACTGTCACACACACATGCACACACACACACACACACACACACACACACACAAATGCACACACAAAAAGAGGCACACACACAAGAGAACAGCATACTTTCCCATTTTTTCACCCACAATGGGTGGTCATAAATAATACTTACCCTTTTGTAAAATGGAGTGCAAAAAGCACACACATGCATGCACACACACACACACACACACACACGCTTAAAAGCATTAACAATATAGTGCAGACACAAAACCAATGCGCAGCCACTGCCAGACAGCCAGACAACAGCATGAGCATCACAACTTTATCCTCGCATAGCACTAACACTTCCAGTTTAGTCTGTGTTGTTTTGTCCAACACTTAAAACATCTTGCAATTGCAATGCATAGCACATTTACCCAAACTACTACAACAATCACATTAGACAACTGCATAGTTTTTATTATTATTAATATAATTATTGTTGTTTTTATTAATATTATTCCTTCTGATACTATTGTTGTAGAAAAAAAGTAACTGATGACATAGTGAAGAAAATGTCAATAAGAAAAGGAAAACACTGAGAAAAAATACAACAATTTACGAAAAAGTATAGTTTGCACATAGATACATTTTTTTTGTTTGGGGTTTGTTTGCTGTTTCGGTATGTGTATATTTATGGCATACTGAGCATCAGAAACTGAACACACACAAACACACGCAAATACATCAGGACAGCTGAAAGTAGAAGCATGGATGACTCACCCAAGTGTTTCTGGTGAGGTAACCGGTGTTGTGTGTGTGTTTCACACAAGTGCTTTATCCTCGGTGGAGAATGAGCCCGGACTATCTGCCTGTTCCTCTCTTTGCCCCTGCGATAATGAATGAAGCTCTGCTTCTCCTCTCACCGTGTTATTTTCACCCACTGGTGCTCCGACAAGCCACGCCCCCGCGCTGGGATTGGCTGATCACTCAAACCCACAGGCAAAGCAGCCAGAAGACCATGGGGCGGGGCTTGTCGGAATACAGTTGGAGAATAAAAAAATAACAATAAGCGTATTAAAACCAAGACAGACACGTCTTTAATAAAACAGCTGAACTCCTTTTGGAGGTGAAGAGACTATGTTGCATAATCTGATAAATTAAAGTCGCATAGTCAACATAATCAGAATACTATACATAATCAAAACTATTGATCCATGAGGAAATTGTTTTACACAAAGACAAGAACAATATAAAATATAAAATAGGAAATATAAAATATACATACAATAAAATAATTTGTAGAACAAACTCAATACACTATGCTTCATGAACAAATGCATACATATGATAGATAAATAACTAACAGTTAAATGACCAGATTCCACATATCATAGATTAGTTGTGTAGAAGTTATACTGACATATGTAATGATTCACATGGTACGACTATTAAACGTGCTATGAATTATGTTCTGCTTATTTAAAATTGGTCAATTTTTGTCTTGCTGCAGAATGGATACCTATGACAGAAAGTGAAAATGGAACAAATATTATTCTAATGTGCTTTTAAATGCCTCACCATTCAATTTTGAAACTGCAAATGTATTAAATGATTTGATCATTGTAATTATGAATATATATATATATATATATATGCATGTGTTTGTGTGTGTGTGTGTGTGTGTATATATATGCATGTGTGTGTGTGTGTGTGTGTGTGTGTGTGTGTGTGTGTGTGTGTGTGTGTGTGTGTGTGTGTGTGTGTGT
>JBBKCR010000134.1:14310851-14327366 GCA_037577295.1 Ladigesia roloffi
GAGAGAGAGAGAGGGAGAGAGAGAGAGAGAGAGAGAGAGAGAGAGAGAGAGAGAGAGAGAGAGAGAGAGAGAGGGAGGGAGGACAGAACAGAGCGTTCTATTTCTCATAGCAGAGCAGCTGCTGAGCAGAGAGTGCAGAAAGACATTGAGAGAGGAAGAGAGGGAGAGAAAGAACGGGAGAGCATTCACTAACTCTGCAGAAGCGTGAGAGGGAAGCTAGCAAGAAGGGGAAGGGTCCTGATACATGCTCGCACACACACACTCACCACACACACATACACACACACAGAGAGGTTCAGGCAGGCGTTAGTTGTGCTTTCAGGGAAGCCCAGAGTCGTGCAACCTTACTGAGGAAGTGAAAGGAGAGAAAGGAGTGCTTTTTTTTCCACCCCTCGTTGTCTTTCCCTTTGTGTCCTCCTTAGAGGGTCTGCTCTGTTTCTTTGCCCCTCCGTTTGCTTTTTTTGCCCCCATCACCTCTTTGTGACTGAAGATAAAGCAGGAGCACCACTGCCTCCCTGTAACACATTTCACCGGTAAGCAGCATCATCAGCGTTCTTTCTTCTTCTTCTTTTTTTCTGCTGCACAAACTGTTCCTCATTCTTTATCTGTCTGTTTCCTGCATTCTTTAGCTTTCTGGGACCCTTGGCTTGATTTTGGCTTGAGTAATAATGCAGATTAAACCTGGAGCACATGGCTGTGGCCAGTGTCAGTGTTGCTATGCCGGCATCCTCTGCAGCCAGCCATAGAGAGGTTAGAGTGGGCTAAGATGCAGAATGGAGGGAAAGAGCGAGGGATGGTTTGAGAGAGTGGGAAAGAGAAAGAAAGGGGGGGGGAGAAAAGAGTGTGCTACTTTTCATAGCCCTAAGAACTGGGGCTCGTCCTCTTTCACTGCAGTGCATTATAGTACTGGAAATAGTTATATTCACACACACACACACACACACACACACACACACACACACACACACGCACACACTAATGCATGTTCGGCAGGGTCTGCTGTGTATCCGTGATGAACAGTGCATCAGCATATTCTTCATACACACATCTATACCCACTTCTATACTTAGCCCCATATTCAGTGGTGTAAATGCTGCTTCCGTTTCAACTGTAGAAAAATATAGCTAGGATGCAAAAAAAGCCATGATGAAAAAAGTCACTTTCCATAGACTCAACTTGAAACCATCAGTTTCCATAACAACACAATGGGATTTACCTGGTCATGCTGTTCTCTAGCAATACAGTGAGAGAACCAATCACCAGATGTTCAAAATGACATTTTACTTTTCATGTGACATTTTGAGAGACATGCAGCTAATTATGTGTATTAATGTGTGTGTGTGTGTGTGTGTGTGTGTGTGTGTGTGTATGTGTGTGTTTTAACCTTGTGCATTCTTACCCCTAAACCAAAACAATGGCTCTTTGCACGGGGGGTGGGAACAAATGGGGTAGCAATGAAGAGAGAGAGGGAAAGAGGAAAAAATGAATGAAAGGGTGAGTGGAGGGATGAACCACTCCTTTTTTCCACCTATTTGCCAGTCGGCCATCACACAAGGGACTGAAAGAGGAGGGAATTCACACCTCAAGGGAGAAAAGGGAACGATGTGTGAATGAACTGGCAAAACAACAAGCGCCTCATATATTTACACACTACATGTCTGAGCCCTGTGTGTTTTAAAGGGGGGTGGGGGTGGGGAGCTGGAGAGAGGGAGAGAGGGAGATAGAGGGACAGAGACAGAGAAAGAAAGAGAAACATAATGGTATTTGGTCGTAAGCATCAAAATCAACCCTGGCTATTGTTACTGCTGCATTATCTGTGCATTATTCTCCCCACTGAGCTTCATGAATGGATTTGCAGGGGTGAATATATTATTAAGCTTTTATTAGTCAACCATTTTCATTTTTGGTAGAAAATAAAATACATTAGTACCATTACAAGAATGCAGGAAATGCAGGAATGATATTTTCTACAGTCTGCAGTTGAAAATATTGAACAATATAAAGTCCATATTTTATTACTTGACTCAGTGAATGAAACATCTTCTGAAAAAGGCTCATATAAGGTTCTCTGTGAAACACTCACTAAAAATATGTGTTTTTCATATACAAAACCAGCAGAGCCTGAAAAGATATTTACTCGTCTGTTGCTAGGACACTCCCTTTGAACATTTTACAGGAATGTTCTGATTGGCTGCAGCAGCTGATGCATGTTTCTCACCCCAAATCTCTCCCCTTCGTCCATGGAAACATGCCTGCCATCACTTCTCCTTTCTTTCTCTCGCTCGGTGTCTCTCTCTCTTACTCTCTCTCTCTCTCCCTGTCACTGGCTGTCTGTCTCTCGCCTCCAGCCTCTCTTCTCTCCGTCTGTCTGGCTAGTACTCTTCTAGCAGTCCCTTTGTACGCATCACATTGCTGCTAGAAACATAACAATGCATGTCAGAGTAGGTTCATGGGGTACGTCTTTCTTCAGTTGCAGTGTTCAGAGCTGTCATAAGCTGTATAGTAGATCTAGAGCATGATACAGCAGTAGCCACCATAAGGTTACCTTTTTACCATTGATCACATGGGTCATACATGACTGGGTAGAAAGAGAGGAGAAATTTTAAAGGTGTAACGTCCATGCTATCATTCCAGTATACACCCACCTCTATCAGTGACCACAATTAAAATACAGTTTATTTGATTTGAAACTGTTTATTATGCACATGAAATGCATGTAGGTGTTGAAAAGGAAGTGTCAAAGGAAGGTTAACTCACACAAGACAATAGAGGTTTGCCCTCAAAATATATAAGCCCAGCTAGGTTAATAATTCTTCATTATTGGTTCTTAATTCTGTGACTGAAGTTGATTTTAAACCTTTTTGTCCTTTTGTCTAGTTCTGTGAGAGTCAAACTAATGCTTTTTTATTTTGACCCCAAACATCTGTGTACTGAGGGGCAGTGTTTTTTAAATGTGCTCGCAAAATCTTTCATTTATTGGTTCAAAACATTGCAGGTTTGGTTCACACATTAGGGGACAAATGACCACAGGACCACATTTCAAGTAATGTTAGACCACCCCCTTTCCTGACAAATGAGCTACACCAACAAGATTTTGGGGACTGCTGCTTTAGACCCATTTTTTGTAAATGGCATGTGTGAGGAACCTCTCACATAATACACTTCACATACTATAAAAGTTCTGGGTGGCACCCTTAAATTGGCATGGGACTGCACCGTGATATGTTTCTTTAAATCTTTAAAAGGTTCTTCACACTTGCAAATACAGTTCTTTAAAGAACCAAAAGTGGTTCAAAATCACTTAAAGAACACTTTGAACACAGAACACATTTTGGGTTTGATGAAGCTGGGGTTTATTCAAAATTAACCAAACTCTTCATATCTGAAAGAGATCCCAAAAGTGGTGGAAGTTGGGCATTTCATTGGTAGGTCATTTCAGAAGTGTGAGAGAGGTCAGTGGTCCTTTTTACTTTCGATTTGTGTAGATCGTTAGTGGATGTCACAGCTGACATGTCTTTAAAACAATGAATGAAAAGGTGAATGGAGGGACAAACCAAGGAGGTTGCAGGGACAGGCAGACTGACAGAGGATGAAAGATCATTGGTGTCTTTGTAGACCTGGACTGAGATGAGCTGTTTGATTGGGAATATTTTTTGGTTTGGTGCAGAAAGGACATGCAGTGCTGTGAGTTCTTTGTGCTGACAAAGAAATGCTGGCCAGGGGCGGATTGTATTATGGTGGACATTTACTAAAATGAACTTTGGGCTGTGGTCTGAAACAAGAGAAACAATACTGTAGATATGGACTGCAGTAGGGGATGTTGAATGATGTATAGTAACCTTGAGATAAGCTTTAGCTGTCACTGCTGCAGTATGGCTGAGTGTGGACATGTGTGTAAGCGTGGGTGTGCTCCACTTGCTATAAGGGGAATTCTGCACAAGCTGTTTGGAGGCTGGGGCTATGACAAGCAAACAAACTTTGAATCAGAATTAGTATCTTGAAGACGGAATGATTTTTGAATGAGAAAGGTTAAGAAAATCTTATCCTCCCTGCATTTTTATTTTAAGAGGCACTATTACGCTTTACTGTTGTTTAGATATAACAGATGAGGTTTTGAGTTCATAACGAAACAAAAAAAGGCTTCAGCTGTCTAAAAGTAATCATGTAGCATGATACAATGCATAATATGACAAAATATGGTAGTGCCATAAGCAAGGCCATGACTTATCTGATTAGTAGTTCTTGGCCTAGTAATATTATTAATTTATCTTATTCCCAAGCCCTCGTGAGAAATGGGACTCCAACCCATTACTGACCATGACCACGACTTAATTATCTTCTTGCATTGACATAGACACAAAGCTCATTGTGTTCACGGCTGGAGGATAAACATAGAGAGTATTGAGCTGTTCAGAAGAGTAGTGTAAAACTGTTCATTATATTTTAGAAATCTGGTCATGTATTCAGATCCATTCAAATGCCATTACATGCAAACAAAGATAAAATTTGTAGGAAGTTGCTGGTAAAAGCTGTAAAGGGCGGTAATGACTTTCATACTTTTTAATGTGCTTTTAATTGCTGTGTTTTTTTATTCTAAGTACAGTCCCATTTTTAGCTCCTATTTAGCTTCTAAAACTATGGCAGGTTTACAAGAGGAAAAAATATCTGATATCACCATATCTCACTTTTTTCTCTCTTTTTTCCTAACTTGGCCACTTTCCATGCCTCTATCATTAATATTTCAGTAAGTGAAATAAATGTACTGGAAGCATTATTCACACATCACACTAAAATCAATTACACTGACGCAAATGGCCAATTAATGTTGAGATTTAAGTTATACAAAAGTAAAGAATTAGCACACTTAGAGTTTGAGTGATCATTAAACTGATACATGGCTGAGCAATTTTATACATTTCGTAGTTGGAGAGCACTGTACTGGTACATTAACAGTGGACTATTTAAAAAATCAGTTTTCTTATTACTGTATGTATCTTGTTTTGTTTGATTGCATTTTCATTATAAGGTGGCCTGGACATGGGGGACCGCTGGGGGAGGTTTTTTTGTTTTCCTTTATTTTTGTTTTTTTCCTTTGTAAAGTATTACGTCTAAAAGTCCAAAACTCCTTGTCCAGAAATTTTAATTCTATAATAAGAAAAGAGGCTTATTTTGATATAAATATGATATTTAGACTGGGGTGGTCAGATTTCAAACTGTCACTCTAGACCACATATCCATGTTAGTTGCCACAGCAACAACATCTCTCCCAAACATGAATTTCAATCTTAATTGTTAAACTGATTGGAAATCACCTACAAACGGGCCTGAATTCAGCCGGAAAAAGGTGGATTTCATGTGAAGTTTGTCATTGAGACCACCCAAAAAATATGTCCAGCTCAAATCAAAAATTCATTCAAGGATTCAGAGTCATCTGCTATTATCTATTGGTCCACCATTTTTTGAATAATTGCCTAATTAATTCTGAGATACCTTTGAGATTTCTTCTCACTGCGGTCTTACTGTGGTAAACACCATCTTTTAAAGATCCATCTGGGTGCGCACTGTCTACATTTTCCATAGCGTACTGCAAATTGTCAATCACTGTTTGTGTCATGTGAAACTGAGAAATTATGGTACCTTTCGAGTTCATTTCACTCTTATGTGTTGACTTTATACAATTTATGTCTTAGTATACTATTCCAGGGTTCATTTATATCATATTTACATGAATTACTTCTCTCTATTCAATATACAAAATACGTTCAGCTAGGGCTATTGAGATGATATACCTCATCCCACCATGACAGGAGGAAATTCCCATGGACATGATTGCTTAGTCATGAGGCTGTATTATGGTACGATGTACATGATGGATATTATACTGTGTACTCCCATGAGCAGCAGTATGCAGTATTAGCTATAAGAGGATGCAGAATACAGCACACAGTATGATACTGCAAGCACCAAGTCACTAAGTGGCCCTGGCAACTTCTTATTCTTGTTTCAAGAGGTTATATTTTAGCACAATGATGTTGGGCAGCATTTGGACCAACTGAAACATCAGAGAGAAGGTTTTAGAGGGGCACAGGTAAGAGTTTTTTCTACAGGAAATATTGAAAATGGCCATGAATGAGAGAGGGCATTGTGAGGGCCTGGTTCCATCCTCTTTTTAGCACACTATGAGCACACACACAAACTCATGTGTCTATTCTCACCCTCGCCCTGTTTAGTTCAACAGCACTGTGAGTAATGATACAGAGAATTTTGTCCTTTTAGTGAGTGACACATGTACTGAGCTAATTAGCCCTGTAAAGTGACTCAAACGACTTTGCAGTGGTAATTTCTGAACACCACAACCCCTTTACTTGCAGTGTCAGATGAGTTTAACCCATAGAAGTTACAGTATTTTTACACAAAAAGATTTTCCCCAAAGTTAACTAAACAAAGCCCCAAATTTCTGCATGACTAAACATTTTCTAAGCTTAAGGCAGTTTGTTGTAGGAGTGACGTAGATCATTTAATAACAAGTTTAGCTGTTTTGTCATTTCTTTTCCTCTGAACTAAAAAGTTGAAAAGAGATGTACACATATATATGTACAAATGAAGTGACATCATGGAACGTACAGGTTAATTTATATATACAAATTCATATTGTGCAAGGATTGTACACTTCTAAGGGTTAAAAAAGACAGAAAGTATGAGCAAGAGATGAAGCAGCATCCAGCCTATATTTATCCATGCATGAGTAAGCGCAAGCTGACCTCCACGCTAAATCCTGTAGCTCTGAACTAAATTCTGCAGCACCAGGAGAAGATTGGCCATCCAGTTAAATGTAATTAAAGTTTGTTGAGAAGGGTATTTTAAGATGGCACATTTCAGTCAGATTTCTAGCCAACAGTTAGAACACTCTAGAGTAATTAGTGTCATGTTGCTATTCTGTATAAATGTAATCATGTAATTACTGTTAATTGTCGAGTTACATTATGTTAATTGTCCTGTTCCAAACTTTTATGTTTGTCTTGATGTATATTAAGGTCAATGGCATGATACAAATGTACCGGATGGTTTTTGTTTTTCACAAAAAAGAGTGCATACACAAATATAGTCTGAGGCTAAGATGTTTTGCCTACAGTGGGGTGGCTCCTCTGATGTATATTATACTTGAAGCTGGTTACAGCTATTAGGATTGTTTTCTTTGAAGCATGCAGCAGTTAGTAAGTGATATCCTAGTCAGTTTGGCAGTGAATACCAGTGTGTTTTCAGCAGGTGTGTTTTTGCTGTAGCCCCATTTTGTAGCACAGCACAAATGAGTAAGAGCCCCGTAAATAGTTATTTTGTATATCAGTAAATCGACTCTGACCTTTAGAAGTTTGTGGTTTTTAGTAAGATTAAGTCAGGAATTACCCCAGGCTCTCTGATGACCGAAATCTGGTTGGCGAGACAAACATGATAACTTTTCTTCAATCTGAGATCCCAAATGTTGTTAGAAGTTTGCAGTTCTGACAGAATTTCTACACTTGTTTCAATTAGCTCAGAGTAAGAAATAAACCAACAACATGTAAAAAGATTTGAACCATGCACAGTGGGATCAAATTCAATTACATTCTAGTAAATGTGGAAGAAAAAAAAACAGTTGGAACACGTTCTGGTCAGTAGAAAGGTCAGATTCCTAGTTAATGTCTAGAAATTTTGGAGATGAAGCATAAGCCAATTTGCATTGCTCCTTTAAATGTTTGGCTGAGGAGCATCTGGCTAGATCCTTGTATTAAAATGCTTATTATCTCTTACATCGTGGAAGGATTAGATGAAACTAATCTGGAGTGCTGCGTGTGGCTGAGGGGGTTTGTGCTGGAGAGAGTGTGAGGGTAAAGTCCCAGCAGGACTGGAGGCCGCACACCCAGAGGGAAAGCTTCTCATGTCTTCTCATCTCTCATCATCCTTTCTATCTGTGTGGCTCAGGGCAGTGGAGCAGTGGGCACAGGGGGCGCAGGGGGCAGCCTGGCAGCCTCAGCACCTCACTATCTGATGAGCGTGCAGTGGATTAAGGAGCAAGCTGCTGGCACACACTCAAACTCAGACACACTTCTAGTGATAAACAAACTCAAACACACACACAGAGTGGGATTAACACACACACAAACACACACACACTTTTAAAGTGGGTCAGTGCATCATATTAATAATATAAGTTGCAGATATCAAAGTTTTTCTCACTCTCTCACTCATTTCTCATTTGCAAACACACACAGACAAATGCACCAAAATATGTATATGTGTTGAAATTAATCAATTACAGTAACGGAGCTCTGCTGCCTCCTGATAGAGCACAACACTGATGGCATGCAGGAGAACCTTAAAATATGATGTTTTCAGTTTTGGAGGTGGTCACATTTGGAATGCCATAATTTGGTTTTAGACTGAGAAATCTGAGACTTTCTAAAATCAATACATATGTGCTGGTTCATTATTTACAGAAACATAAAAGCCCAATATGTCCTTATTCCAACAAATAGAGGGTTTCTTCAGCCCGCCACATAAATAATGCAACATTTAAACCAGTGACATCAACAACAGACTGCTGAGTTAACTGAAAACATCCTGCATTCAGAAATGTGCAGACTTTTTGTTACTGCAAATTCTTTCACAGCACTAATGGTGTTACTGGAACGTGTTGTAGATCAATGAAATCCAGTCGTCCACAAAAAAGCTGTTTTTGTTACAAACAAGCAGCAGCACATCTAGTTGTTTAATCAATTTGTCTCAGTCTTCACTGAAATTACAACCTGCAACCACAACAAGCTTTTGCGGTTTGCTGATATGATTGGTCACCATCATTATACACCATACCAAGCTCTCCAAAAGGTAAAAACCAAAAAATAATAAAACTATGCTGAGCAAACCATTTCAGTCTCCAACACCTGTAGAACTCTCAACAGTCAGTAAAGCTACATGAACTGAATAATTAATGCCATTTCTCTTTAATAAAAAAAAAAAATTCTACCTGCAGTAATAAACAACACAATTTATTAACATTATTTCCTACCAAAATCCCCATTTTTGTGCATACACTCAATTAAACCAAAGTACACAATATTAGGCCTGAAGTTGCCCTATCTGGCAACAAACTGTATTGAAAATATGTTGCAGTTTGTGATTACTTTGCACATCAGTAAATCTGTTTCAAAACGTACTCAGTTTAGCTAATAAAGTTCATCTCCTGTATTGTTGTCAAACAAATAAATTCTTTGGATGAGAGGTTGCCGTAGTACTAAATTATGCAAATCCAACCCGTCCACATGCACACACATGCAATCCTTATCATCTCTCCCCATGTTTTACAAACTCAGCGATCACCTTTTGATAAGGTTGGTCATGCGTTCAGTTAAACCAGCACATTCATCAGAGACGTAAGCTTATGTCAATAATATGCAACCCTTGTTACTATATTTAGCCAAATGCTCTATTTGTTGACCTTGAGCAGGTGTGTTGCTCAGAGGGGGGCAGCGAGAGAACAAGGCACCGCACACACACAAAACACACACCCTTCTGGGTGTCTGCGGCTCCTTCCAGAGCTGCCAGGATTGTTCAATCAGGAGATGGCAAGGAAGACCTTTTGTTTACACTCAAAAATGGCAGATACCAACAGCAGGAGATTGCATAGAGGATGTTGAATGTATACTCTCATAAATAGAGATATCGGAGTCCTCAGGAGCAATTTCACAGAAAAAAATATTTTAGTTCCCTAAATAGCCTATCAGTAAATGGTTCCTCAAGTAATTATCAGTGTGGAGAACCTTTAAAGGTTTAAAGAACCTCCAGATAATGCAAAGGCTTTGCAACAATTAAAAGATCCTCTCATAATTTTACATTTATACCAGGAAGTTACTTAAAGTGGACCACATAGATAGGAAGAGCCTGGCAGTAGTGTAACACAAGACTGTGTGTGTGTTTATTTCATTGCATATTATTTACTCTTCACCAGCAGACCTCTGAGCTGGCCTGTTCTTTAGGAATGTGAAATATCAGCAGCATTGGGGCTCCAGTAATATCATTCAAATACCATCACAATTGTTCAACGGTTATTGCGCTAATGCGCATGCTGAGGGAAAACATGCGAGTCAGAGAAACTGTTACAGTAACCCATTTATCCAAACAAAGAATCTCTTTATGCACTTTCATTGTTCCACATTTTTGTGATAATACAACGAAGGATGGAACAGATTTATTGCAAACCTCTGTCTGATCTTGCTGTAAAAAAGTATTTCATCATTATTATGCATAATCTTTGTAATTGCAAAATTACAAAATCCTCCGGCTCTTGTAATAAAACGTGAAAGAATGAATGAAGTGGGAAGAGGCATCAAGGTCAAGACCCTTGTCTCTGTCTGCTTCCTCTATTGATAGCCCTTGAGCCAACGTTACTAATTTGCAATCAGCATTTAATCCAGCCCCATTCTCTGCTGCTACCCGTTTTTGTCCATCTTGTGGAGGATTCAGAAGAGTGAGGGGGGGGAAGGGTGGTAAAAGAAAGACCACCCTCTCTCTTTTTTCCTCCTAGTGCAAGACCTAGGCATGCTTTACTGCACTGTGGTGCTGAGGACAGTGCTGGTTGATGACTGGTCATCTCAGTAGCATTAGCTGTAGCATTGCATCACCAGTTATCCTGCAAAGCCTGGATCAGCCTAGCCCTGACACTGCCACCTCCCATCAGCTCCACAGCTAGGCTCTTTGTCAATATCAATCTCTCTCTAGCCGCTCGCTGTGCTGAGCTAATACTCATCCACAACACAATGCTAATGCCAAGCACAAATGTGCTCCTCTCACGGTGGACAGCAAGAGGGATGGATGGAGGGAAAGGAGGATGAGAATAATCAGCATCATCCTCTCCTGCAGGAAGAGGACAGAAGCCTTGCTCAGTGACCAGAATTAATGATAAGAGTGGCTCGCCTCTTCAAGTAAAAAAAAAAATTATTAATCCATTGGCAGTTTTGTTGTCTGCATGTTTCTATGTCCATTTTCTTCTCTGAAAGAGAAATCTCTCTTTCATTTTTTGTTGAGACTTATACAGTCCATTGTACATGGCATCATATCTATTTTGAAGGGAAAATATTTGATCAAAGCAGCTGGATTAATGTGAAAATATAGGAACGAATGAATAAGTGATTAGTGCAGTTGATAAAAATGTTTTTAAAAGGTCAATAAACGGTGCTGCTCTGTAAAAAAGTGTGTCAAAAAAGGTTGTTTAGCAGGTACTTAGCATCCAGTTATGTATCATAATTGAGTTTTAAAAGGTACACCACATTCACGTTCCAGAATCAGAATGGGGCAGGTTCTACGGACTCAGTCCAACTAAAACAATACAATACTATTTTTTATTTGTAGTCATTAACCAAAGTACCACTCGCTATGAAAAAATAACCCAGAGTAGAACACACATGAACAGACCTACAATTAGGCCGTGTATATATTATTAAGAAGCTGTTAATACAAAACGAGCAACCACATACAAGAACCCATGGGCACATCATTTACTAGTATGAGTCATCTCTTCCTTTTCCTGACCGGTTGTTAGTTTAGCATGTGCAGCTCGAAGACTCATTCTGCTCAATTCCATAGCGAATATGCACCTAATCCAGTCACTGCGGAACTCATGGTGGCTGAAATAGAGACTTCTGCTGCAGTAATAGTACACTGAACAAGCCCAGACTGGAAGGCAATTATATATTACTCAGCACTAAAGTGTGCTTTAGAGAATTACTGCTGCCACAGTGATAAGCACCTTTCCACAAATATCATATACAGACCCAGGAGTTATTTAACTAGTGAAATAAACATCATCGTCTTTTTATAAACATCAGGTCTTTATATAACTTCAGACTCTTTTCAGGCTAAATGATTTTTATCATGCCAAATATGTTTAAATAAAAGACAAGGGGACAGCAGCTCTGTACACAAAAATGAAAGCTCAAAGCAGCACATTTCAGAAAGCATCAGCCATTATGGAGCATGTATCTCAGATGAGGCCTTACTGAAATGACCACAACTAAATAGAATATGGTCAGAGTATCAGAGGTTGAAGGACAAGTACGGAGTGGATGACCCATGGCATAAACCCCAGACTCACTGTGATATTTAATCATTTATGGTTGCCTCCAATTAACCTCCTCTACCGTATAATTGACAATTCGGAGACCTTGGTAAAGTGTCCTTTAACATATTGAATTCTGCCCAGAGATTGTGGGTGTCTGAAAATGAACATGCTGAGCAAAATCAGCGCATGAAATATTCCATGATGACTGGAGGTCCCTTTGCTCCGGGCAGCGCTGGCTGCCTGCCAGCTCCCTTACCAGAGAAGTGTTTAGGTAGCTTCAAAATCAGTCAAACATTTGGCTAATAATTCTTCATTCAAAAGTAAGTCATGGTTCTGGTTGATTAAAATATTTTACATCTGAACGATTTAAATGGTGCGAATTCACTTTAGGAGTTTTTAAGAAATCCTATTACTACAGTTGCCAGGTTTAATAAGCTTTTGGGCCTGGTGTGTCAGAGATGGCCTTTATTACAAAGGTTAACAAATACACCTTAGCAAAGTTTATAAATGTAGTCTATTAGACATTTAAAACCGTAGCTGAACACCACACACTTTTTAGTAGTGCAAAACTGATAAGAGCTTAAAAAGTGAGAAGCTTTACGTAATAGCAAACTGTGTACGTTAGTTAACACAGAAAAGAGGTATCATTCAAGGTAGTGAAAATGTACCATATTAATTTCTTAAAAAATAACATTTTGTGTAAGTACCACACTGGGTCTTGTTATATGTGTCCAGTCTTAGAAAACAGAATAAGGCTGTTCCACAATTCCCCAATTATTTGAAGTAGTAGTATTATAAGTATTATTATAGCATTTGTTTCCTCAGAGTAACAATAGAAGGTCACCACAGTCTGAAATATTTTTGTGCAATGTGTGTGTCACACATTTGCTTTCTCAAAATGCTACTTTATTTTCACAAATCAAAGTACTGAGAATTTGAATCAGCAAAAGGAGAAGAAAGAACTAAATAGCACTTGCAGATTCCACAATGTTTGAGCCGTCTCAAAAAAATGACCTCGGATGACCCTGTTTGACCCTTGAAATCTGTTAACAGTACAGAGCAGTCAATACACTTAAATGTATTAGCTGTGAACTCTCTATGCCCTGGCAAGCATAGGGAGAGACTTATATAGGAGCATCTCCCCCTGTCGCTTCAAAACACCCTGCTCTGGTTCTGTCACTCCTGCTGCAGTTACAATGGATCACATCACTGCTGCGGCTCATGCAGAGCCGTGTGAATGTTGCGCTCCAAGCCAGTGGCTAACAGGCGAGTGTGAAGGTCAGGAGATCATGGCAGCAAGGCTGTCCTCAGATTTATGGGCTGGACACTGCTGTGTTATGAACAGAGCTTACTGGAAGGCACTGATGCTTATTTACAGACTATGTGTGCGTCTGTGTATGTGTATGTGTTTATTATCCCTGATGACAGAGATTCTTATCAGAGGAATCGAACTGTGACCCAGTCTTGAAATACACTCCAGTGCCCTATTAGGGGTTAATCACTCCATTGTCTTGTAGTCACAGGGGTATGCTCTGAAACACTGCTGGACAATTAATCCCATAAACAAATGTGGTTCAGAATTCTAAAAATACACAACTTATTTACTATAAAAAAATAGTAAAAAGAAAAATGTATGTATGTTCATGTAACAAGATTTTGTACCATTTCTACTGGCTCATTCATAAATATATGTTTATGTAAACTGATATTTTTTAATGTAACAGAAATAAAACTCAAATGAAACTCAAATAAGGATATACAAAAATATTTAGCTGTAAAATTTATTTTTTTCCCACCAGCATTTTGGTGTTTTTAATAAACACACATGGTATTAACTACCAGGATTAGGATGACACCAGTATGGCTACCAGTAAAAGTCACCAGACCTGAAAGATCTGACATAGCCGCAGCATTGTGCTTTCACTGTTCCTTCCACTGAATTTCCCATGGCAACCACAAACAACAGTAACTGCAGACAGCCTGCAGGTATCCTAGGAAACACAGTTTTCTTAGAACATCCCTTTGCCTCTGCATGATGCAAGAGCAACATGCACAGTGTCAATAATTCCACTGGCAGACAGTCACCAGTGCCCAAAGCAGCATGTGCTAACTGATTGTTGAACTGATTACATTGAGAGCACAGTGATACAAACGTTCAAGTTTTTTCTTTTTTACACCTGAAAAAAAAGGCCAGCAAACTTTGAAAACTAAAAAAAAAACAACCTCTTCCCAGTTCTGTTTCTTCATCATTCAAAGCCATGCTGGGCTGTGGTCCAGCATAATTTAATTGAGAATTTATCAAGTGGGCTTTCAATTTCACAGCAAATGCACTGTCTGATTGGAACTCCGCAAATGAGATCTAAAAGCTTTCACTTGTCGCCGCTCATTCACTCACTGTACCTCACTTTGCAATTATAACTTAGCTCAGAAGTGCACAATAAATACAGTTTGCATAGCTTGGCAATGAAATTGCCATTCTGTCACATTCATAACTCAAATCTTTTCTATCTGAAACGGTAACTTTACAAATTGAAAAAAGATTTTGTATATTTAACCTATCAATACTTTATTCCAAATAATTGTGTATCATTGCTACTGGCCCATTGCTCATAAAAGGTTTGTAAATGTGAATAAGGTGCAGTATCTGCTGTGTATTCATGCTCTAGTCTACCGCAGATTCCAACATGGCCAAACTCTGACCAATGCCACTCTGCATGACAACAAGAGGACTGGCATTTCATTTAGGTTTTATTGCTTGTTCGTTAACAACCTTTTTCCAAGCACTTCTGTAAAACACTGGCTGAACATCTCCCTGTTTGTTTTCTCAGGTGGTGCATGCTGATGCTGTGATTGTGGCAGAGGAGCAGACAGGCCCCCAGTGGATGCAGTGAAGTGCTCTTTGAGGAAAAGTGCAAGGAAAGGTAGGGGGCTCCAAATGGCTCAGCTGTGGCCACTGCATCCTTCTGTTATGTGACCATATGGCACGAGAAGTGAGGAAATGAGATGACTGGAGCAATAGAGAACAGAATTGAAAATCACAGCAGATTTTTTATGGGCATTTCTATTCACCTGGAGTGTGATGTTATCAAGCAAGTTTTGTGATTCGTTTTCTATACCCAGGAATCTAATTAACAAAACTTGCTGTTGCTGTCAAACTGAAACCTTGAATATCCTATATGTTTGTTTAAAAAAGGAAAAAAAAGGAAAGGAAAAACCTGTTTAATTTTGATTTTGAGTTCTATTGGTCCATTTATCCTGAAATTAAAAAAGTCAGAATAAGGATAAACAGCAACACTGATGTGAAGCGTCCTTCTTAGTAAGAGTTTAAAAAGACTAGTGGCACATCCTTGAGGAAAGCTGTGTAGGTGCTAAATGTGAATGAGCAAGTTAGTGAGCATCAGGTAATAGTCACTCAAATCTTTTCCATAAACACAGCCCCAAACTTCTCCTAGCCTTCTTAAATCACTTCAATCGCTTTATTAATATATAAAATATATAAAATAAACAAAACTTTACAGTGACACCTTATTTATGATGATAAATTTTTTGATATTTTTGTATATTTTTATGGATCACTTTAAATCATACTCCTAAACCACACTGACAAGTCTGCGAAGTTTCAGTGTTTTAATAAAAATAATTTGAGTGATTAGTGATTGTCAGCACCTTTACATTGCAGTCTAAACTAATGAACCAAAATGTACTCACTACATGAAGTCTCATGCTCAATTTGAGACCATATCTGGAGTAAGTTATGCACCAAATATTTAAAGTTATGCAGCGCAGCAGTTTGGACCCCCCCTGCCAGCCGAGATCAGAGCGAAGGGGTTGTGCAAAAGCAGGCCTTTGCTCTAGTTTCAGGCTGAGACAGAGGAGAGACAGCTTGTGTTTCCAACCCCACTGTGGCGAGCCAAAACTGTGCCTTCCAGCCTAACTTCCTCATTACTATCAACAGCTTTTCTGTTCATTTAACACTGCAGCTCTCCACTCAAACCTCTCTACAGCACTTTGTACTACATGGTCGGCATTAACGATTTTTTGCTTCAATTTGTTTACGCTCAAGGACATTAAAACAACAACACCTCCAAACGAGCAAAGAGGGAAAAGAAAGTCAGATTGAACGACTCTGAAGTCAAAGAAGGAACAAAAAGCTGGGGGCTTTTTAGCAGGGTTTTTCTTTGCGGAAGCTGAATCGATGGCCACCAAATTCATTTCAGACGACTTTTTTATCCACAGGAAGCTGCAGTTACTATGCTGAGTTCACTCAGTCAGTTAAACCAGCCCTACTTTATAGCACCCTGTATACCCACTCACCCGCTTCAAGCAAGACCACAGAAAATATTTTATACATGCACGCACACACACACACACACACACACACACACACACACACACACACACACACACACACACACACACACACA
>JBBKCR010000134.1:14329415-14341480 GCA_037577295.1 Ladigesia roloffi
ATAGAGAGAGAGAGAGAGAGAGAGAGAGAGAGAGAGAGAGAGATGTAAGCAGGTGCACTGTGTACGGTTAGGGACAGATGAAGAAGCTTACAGCTCATGAAAATCCAAGCCATCCACCGATGGAGGGAAGAGGGAGGGAAAGCTGAGTGGTCCAGCCATGGAAATGGAGCTCGACTGGTGGTTGCCAGGAGACAGGCAGTGATAAACCGGCTGAGACGAGCCATCTCAGTACTGTTTATGTGTGTATGTGTGTGTATTTGATGCTAGTGTGAGTGTTAGCAACCATTTCACTTCACATATGAAGCACACTAGAAGCTGGTTAAGACATTCAATATTTCTTTTCAGAATTTTCTCTCTTTGTGTTGATCCTCCATTCTAATACGATAATGAAAACTATTAGTTTGTGTGCGTTATGCTAATGTGTACATTTGTGTCTCTTGAGAAAGGGCAAAGTTGTTTGTTTTTTGATTATAGTAACAAAGTCAACTGGAAGTGCTTGCTGGTCCCTTGAGATTTCCAGAGGATTAGTTCCTATACATTATTTGCAAATGTCAGTTGCCCATTACATTACATAAAACAATCAGAAAGAATGGACCAATAGAAATGGCCTAAAACAGCTTATTTTACATTAACTTCTATTTCAGGCTATGAATATATCCCTTTTATATTAAATTATAATTTAGGACAAGGTTTTTTTCTGACAGCAACAATATACATGAGGTGTATGGCAAATAAACTGTATAGCATATAAACTTGTACATAAATGAATGCATAGAACAACAGCAGCATTAACACACAATATATGACCTTAATTGCCATTTTTAACTGTTTCAAGTATCTTGAATGAAGTCTAAGAAACGTGTTATCCTGGATTATGATGAACTGTGAGAGAAGATGCAAATGTAAAAATGCAATGTCATACGGAAAGACAAAGAGAGCAAGTTTAGGATTCAATATAGATCAGGTTCCAGGTTTTAAGATTTCCACAGAGATCTAATATGAGATAATTTAGATCAATTAGCTGGTCTAGTCTTACAAAAGATGACATGGGGAAAATGAATAGCACTATATAACTATTATTATGGTTGTTGTTATTGATGATGATGATGATGATGATGATGATGATGATGATGATGATGATGATGATGATGCTTACTCTTTGTGTTCTCTCATTCAGATTCTCAGTCAGGTTTTGTAATTCAGTTGAAAGGCTTGATAATTAAGTAAAATATCAATTCCTCAAAAATTGAGCATTAATATTTAAACGGAAAGTCAAAATTAGAGCTTGTATATGTGTGTATGCAAAATACTCAGGGCTTTTATTCAAGGATCTCAGGATGCAGTATCATACTATCTAAAAAGTTGGTTTGAAAACTTTATGGAATCTTTATAGTAAGTTATTTAAACTTATAAACAAGATTTTAGGGTCTTTAGGGCAACTGGGGGAGCAATTTGAGAGCCACTATTCCAAAAAATATTTCTTGGCACCTTTTTTTTTCTAGTTGAGTGCAGAGGGGAAAAGGGAAGTGACTATTGCATGTGAAGTAAAGAAACACTAGGATGTACTTGTCTGTCACACAGAACAAGAGAGAAAGCTAGCTTTTCATTTCATTTTCTATCTATCTTTAGACTCTTGTGATATGGAGTGAAGACGTTTTGTTGCTTTTGCACTGTATGCATTTGTTGTCTCCCTTACCCAGGTTTGCCGGCCATGGGGAACCTCATTAAGGTCCTTGGCAAGGATTTAGAGAACTGTCCACATTTTTTTCTGGACTTCGAAAGTAAGTGTCTGCTGCTGTGTGGTGAGTTGGTGTTGTGTCAGTGTGTGTGAGAGATCGGGGTGGATGTGCTGAGGTTGGAGATGGTGTGGAGAGAATATCCAAGGATGATGACTGGCAGTGTGATGGACTGGAAGTTCTATGGGTGCTTGCACTTGCTTTTGGAGAAAAGTTTATCTTGAAAAAGAAGGGAGCAGAGAAGAGGAAGAAGAGGAAGAAGAAGAGTTTGAGTGTTGTACCTTTACATCACCCCAAAAGTCCCCTACTCTCCTGTTCTATACGACACTATCTAGCCCATTCCATCCACACCCCACACCCTGTACGTCCCCCTGATTCCACACACATCTGCATACACACCCACACACTCGCACACACCACACACAACTCCCTGACCCTCCATCACCCACACACCTCTCCCTTCTCTCTCTTCCAGGGGGCTCATGGGGAATCTCCTGAAAGTGCTGGCTTGCGCCGAACTTGAGCATGGCCCAATAGTTTTCCTTGACTTTGAACGTGAGATCATCAGCTTCTTATTTTTGAGTTTTGTTTTTTTTTATCTTCTCCTTTTTTACTCATTATTCCTCCTCATTCTCTGTCATCTCAGGTTTCATTTCCTTTCCCCTTCTCTTTTCCTCTGTTTGTGCATAAATCTCTGGCATTCAAGAGGCCTGCAACTGTTGTCACTGTCTTTATTTTCAAGTCTAGCACTAGGTCTTATCTCAAGAATGCCATGCTTATGACACTGGAAGCTAAAAACATGCACAACATCTTCCATCTAACTTTATTTCTCCTTACCTTTTGTCTATGCCTTTTGCAAATGCCCATGCCATCTGTTGATACCATGAGAATGTGCAGGGCGTGAGTGCGGGTGCCAGTGAGCGACTGAGAGACGAGAGCATGTTGAATGGCTTGTGTATGAACTGAGGAAGTGGGAATGGAGACCAGAAATCTCCATTTCTCTCGGTTCTCTTTCTTAAAATCTCCTAAACTCCTTAACCTTTCTCTCCTTCCCAAATAACTGCTCCTTGTCAAATACCTGCACTCCTCTGCCAGCTCCACCTTTAACACCTCCACCTCTCTGGTGCTACACCAGCTAAACCTGCATGAGTAAAATGAGACCTCAGACAGGCTGCTGTCCGCTCAGGCTTTTTGCAGACAATTTGTTATTTCCAGTTCTATGCAAATATTTGAACATCCCTAGTACAATATCATGTTTTGCTGACTTCCTTTGTGAAAATATACTTTGTTTACGATTTCTATTTATTTGCTGGATTTTACACATGTATAAAACATGATAAAACCCCTACACAGGCCATTTTTAAGCAATTTCCTACTAGATAAATTAAGTTTTTTAATTCTAATTGATATTTTCTGTTATATTTAGCTAAATTGGAAATTCAGCAAATTAATAGCAATTGTGTAACAAAATGTTGAGTTATCTGTAAAGAAGGTATATTTCAGTTAGAAATTTCAGTCAGAAAATCAACAAAACATGTCATTTAACCTGGGTGCCTAAACTTTGATGCAAAACTGTATAGTAATGCAGGAACTGACCATGAAGGTCTTGTAACCAATCATTAATGATTATGAGAAACTCACCTATGAATCCAAATAAACATCCATCACATTTGCACTTCTATATTCTGTAATATCAGAAAGAAAGCTTTGCAGAATTCTAGGAAAAATGTCCTTGAGCTTAATGATGAACTGCCTGTGTCAAAATATTTACAGTGTGTTATCTACTTAAAATAATTTATACTGTATGTGTATAAAAGGTCACCCTGTATGGCTGTAAATAGAAGGCAGCTGCCTCATTGTGTCTTAGGTTAATGTACCTGTAACCAAATCCGTTTTGAGATGCAATCTAAATAACTTTCAGCCAAATTCAGAGGCAGAAATACATCACAATGTTGTCAAGACAATGACAGCTCAATGCTAGAGGACAACTTGTAGCTGCAATGATATCTGGTGTTTTATATACATCTGCGCCAGGGAAAGAAACTCTAGCGCTCTAATAGCATCCACATTTCACAAATTTTGCCAGATGAGTAAGCATCTCTATGGACATTATCTAATAAGAGCTAATTTAACAGAATATACACCAGATTAAGAACTGACATGCTAAATGTCAAAATATAAGAAAGCAGTAGCAGTCAGTAAAAGTAGCTTAAACAGCAAAAATTCCCTTTTTTATAGTTATTAGAAATAGAAATAGCTCAGTTAAATAGTTTTTAGAAATTGCATGCAAATTTGCTTCAGTGAGGACATGCATGTTTATATAAAATGTAAGAAACTGCTCATACATCCATGCTGCAAAAATGCCAAACAAAGAAATTTCTCAGCATCGAGCTCTTTATGCAAACATTTAGTCTGGACATAACTAGGTTCCTTAGTACCTCAGGATCTTGTCTGAGTAGACAGCATGTGTTCTGCTTTAGGCACAGCCTCAGTGCTGCGTAATTAGCATTAGCACAGTGGCAAATTCAATAATGTTGTTGCCGCTTCCAACCTGATTAGTTTTGATTAGCCATGACATAGTCCAACTTGATAGCATCATGTTTTAAACTTGAAGTAGTGTCTAAGCAGACATAAAATTAGTCTGCCTTCAATTTCATGTGGATTTAGACCAAAATGAGCAACAGTTTGGCTTTAGTTTGAACAGCATTTCTGCCTGTATTCTCTAAAGCTTGTCCAACATAGCAACAGTAACTAATGTTTACATTTGTGAGCAAAGTAGAGTTTGGTCAAATAGAAGTTGGTAGAAGAATTGGAAATGTGATGGACATTTATGACATTCTTATTTAGAGCAAAAGTAAAGCAGCTGTAGAAGTGGGAAACAGACAGCAGCCTTCACACTTTGTACCGCACAGGAGAATGGTCACCTCTGTCATGGCTTTTGTTTTCCTTTCTCATAATTTTTCTAATGACAAAAATGATCAAACCAATTCAAATGGAATAAAATGAAGCTTGCTAATGCCAAATGTTACGTTCTTCAGAGCACATTATTTTATTTTTACATGAATTGAAACTATATGCACTCTAGCACTAAAATCTCTATGTACAGAGGTGTACAGACACAAAGACATTGCTGTAAAATTGCTATTTTTCATCATATAAACATTATCAAGAATGAGCTACCCAACAGGTCTACAATCAAAGTGATAGAAAGATGGAGATGATAACTAAACCTTCACAGAAGCAAAAAAAATATTTGTATCCATAAACGCTACAGGTATGCCACACGCACATCCATTCCCCAATGATGAAGTGCTAAAAAAAGACAGTAAACAGAGCCTGAGGTGGGATGACTGAAAGAATCCTACTGGCAATGATTCACAAATTCGTGCTTGTATGTGTGCATAGGCCTGGGGTAAGCACTGCTGCATGTTTGCTCAGCTGATAGCACAATGGCTGTTAGCCACAAACATGTGCAAGTGTATCCATCCAAACGGGCGCAGATGGAGAAAAAGAGAGAGAAAAAGACATTAGGGGGGTTCTAATAGTGTAATTATGGCAAGCTATATTACAAGACAGGCAGGCAATATTATATGACACTCCAGTGAGAGCTGACTTGCGCATTAAATCAGGCGGTGAGATGACTTTTCTTATGCAGCTCATGAGTTTATTAGCACAGTTCACTATCCACACACACACTCTCTCACACACACACACACACACACACTCACACCTCTATATTCTCAAGAAATAATGTGACTCTGGGAACCAAAATCTGTCACATCATAAGCAACATGTCTTTGGCAGAATTGTATTTGCTAGGGCTTTAGTTTATTCCTCCCCATACAAAGAATCATATGATTGGTCAAAAGGCTAATTTATGATAATAGTACTATTGCAAATCCTAGTACTATTGTTATAGTATTAAACGTGCCTTTCAAATGAATGTAATGTAATGTAATGTACAGCAGTACTGCGATATTGATTAACAAATTATTTACTGTGTGGCCCCTAAATCCACTTATGCAAATAAACTGACCAGCAATGTTAACTAAGGTTGTGTACGGCCCTTCAAGCTCAATTTCCACCAATGATTTATCAAATATTCATATGATATTAGGCATTCTTCACCTGTCTTGGAGAAAGTTTCCTCCATAGTTTTCTGAATAGAAACTATTGAGCGATAACTTCATAAATAAGCCTGCGATAAATCCAAAACATTTGTTAAAAACCTAGTAATCCTGCTTTTGGTGGATAAGCCCCTCCTTTACCCCCCAAAAAACACTGCCGATAAACTGGATGGTAGGCATTGTGTCCACCCAAGGCCTTATTAGTCACACCCAACCCAGACTCCCCAGTGTATCACTTGATCCACTCATCTGCCTAGATTCCCTCTAGAGCTATTTCAACTATGACAAATCTCACAATACACTCCAACAAAACCTAAATCCTCCTCATGTATTTCAGTCTCAGAATAACACCGTAGTCATTACTATACTAATCTGTACGGATTTATAGAACCCATCTCTCAATGCCTTTGGACAGTGTGCTCTCTCTCTTCCTCTCCCTCTGTCTCCCTCTCTCTGGGTGCCAAAGCCCGCAATGATAATCCAATATTAACACCAAAATTAGCTCATGGCACAAAGTCTCTTTGCTCTGATCAGACTTTCAAAGTAACCTCTATTTCTGATCAACGCCAGAAACAGTGTCTGTAATCTGATTTACTGCCATCAACAAGAATCAATGCTAATGTAACTACAAGGCCAGTTAAAGCCGAAGATATTGGCCGCCAGTGAGAAAGGAACAAATGCCTGAAAGAGGTGATAAATCCAGGTGGCCAAAAGAATCTTAACAGGAAAGAATGTTGGTTGTCTTTGACTTTAAATCATGTTCCCATTGACTTCCATAAATTATGATGCTTTGACCCTGTGCTGCCTACATTCTGCTCCTCCAGATGCCCAGCCGACTGAGGCGGAGACGGCCGTGTGGAACCAGGTCAGTGCCGTGCTAGAGGAGGCTCACGGGATCTTAGCAGAGTTACAGTCGTACAATGGAGCAGGGCAAGAGATAAGAGAGGTAAGAAAACATCTCTGATCTGTAAAGGGCTGGAAATCTATAATTCACTTTATGAATAAACTTGCCTTTTATAGACCTGATAGCATATGTTTGGAGAGCTCTGGCATAGCCTGTGTGGGTACATGGGGTTTACTCAGCTGCGAAAGCTCTCTCAGATCCCATAGATCAAAAGCAGCAAGCACTGAAAGCTCAATTAGAGGTGCAGAACCATCCAAGCTGATAAGGTCTCCAAGCCTATTTACCTACCATGGCTCAGTCTATTATATCATAGCTTCCACTGGCAACTACCTTCCATTCTAAATACTATTTGTTTCGGTTCTTTCCCTCAGGCTATTCAGAACCCCAATGACCTCCAGCTACAAGAGAAAGCCTGGAATGCTGTGTGCCCCCTAGTGGCCAAGCTGAAACGCTTCTATGAATTTTCACTCAGGTTAGGTGAGTGGGTGGCCGTTTTATTTATTCATGTATTTTCAGTGACCTTTTTTTGGATCATATGAAAGCAGAGGTGGCACCAATCCAATAACAAATCTGCTGTAGACAGAACGGCTGAAATAGATATGTTGGGGGAAACAACAAATCCAATTCAAACCTGTAACACATGTGGCCTGAAATAACACACACTAAAACACAATGTTGTTGTGTTGTTAACTGGGTATTTCTTTCTGTGTGCTAGCAGAGTGTTTGTCTTTTTTGGGCATACTAGCTAGCATTTAGATGTGAAGAGCTTCGTTTAAAATACATTTCTCAGGCTCAGTGTGCTTTAAAGTAAAAATGAGTCGCATTAAAATTAGATGCTATGCAATTTTCTAGTATAAGTATCAGTAGTGGAAAAGAGAAGTGGTATCTCTGAATGAAAGAGTACTTTGGCTCACGTACCCAGGGCTTGAGCCAACATGGCTGCTGTGCGCAGGGACAGTAGCGGTGCAGATGAAAGAGCGCAGGCAGCTGCTTCCCCTCCTCTGCGGCTGACCTCGCAGCAGTGTCTCCATGGTTACGGCAGCGGGGAAAGCATAGACTAGGCAGCACTTCCGCCCTCTACGCACGCTGAGCTTTCAGCTGATATGCAGGGTGGTAACTGCTAGCCTGACACTTCTCCTGTGGCTGTGCTGACTTGGAGGCGGTGTGCTGTTACAGCCAGTAATGCCCCACTGAAACCCTCCCTGAAGGGCCACGGGAGACCACCTGACTCAGGAGAAACTTAACACATACCAAGTCAATGAAATGATGACTTTAGATAAAAAAATTTTTTTTTAAAAACCCACGCCCTTCTCAGCACCTCCTGGTCTCTTTCCCTCCATAGCCCCACATCCAGCCTCTGGCTAACAGCTCTGGAGAGTCGTGTTTCTGAGCTGGCCTCAAGATTAAACATATCAGTGTGTTATTTATGGAAGCACTGCTGCATATTTCATGAGGGGAAGGGATAGCTCCTCTGGAGACATGCTAAAGCATGCTAATGACATTAATAGACAGGCCAACACTGATGGCTGAGCTCAAGTGCCTTTATAACAGAGAGATACGTTAGCGCACTCTGCGCCCTTTGATATTGCTCAGTTGTACTGCAGAGATTATATTCTTGCAAAACATTAGGATGTCATTAAGCAAATGATTGAGCAAAATTCTACTAACTGACAAACATCAGTGAAATGTACTGGGACACTAAATGATAGCTTTTGTTGTTCTGTCTGCATCCTGCAAAATATTGCCATCGTCTCAGTAGTCTTTCAAGCACATGTGACAGCATTAAGGGCAAAGAATAAAATTAACATTTAAGAAAAACTGCATCAGGAGGTCATGGTCTAATGAAGTCTTTAGGCACTGGTGTCTTTGTAGCCCAGTATTCATTGCAGATGTGCTCACAAAGTCATTTATATGCAAAAATAGCAAAAGAAATACCAAAAGTAGAGATTAAACAGCAGTGTATAGAGGTGTCTAGCTAGATTCACAGATACCAGGCCCTCAGTAAATGGACTGACCTCAGTCTATTTAATTTTATGGTCTGATGACACCTAGGCGCTTGACAGCCAGAGGCCTCTGGAATATTGCCTCACTAGCCTGACCAGTAATCCATCCCTGAATGCTGTATAATATTCATCTTTCCAGAAAATGCTCTGCGTAGCCTGTTGGAGGCGTTGACGAGCCCTCCATATGCCCCCATGCAGCACCTGGAGAGGGAGCAGGCTCTGGCTAAGCAGTTTGCAGAGATCCTGCACTTCACTCTCAGCTTTGATGAGCTTAAGGTGAGTTAACCTTCACTCTTTAGGAACTGTGTGTATAGAGGACGTCTGGAACAAAGTATGCTGTTTGATTAGCAAGTGTCCTGAATGAGTTGTATCTTCTGTACTAGATGACAAATCCAGCGATTCAGAATGACTTCAGTTACTACAGGAGGACCATAAGCAGGAACAGGCTGAACAATCAGCAGGTAATTTTATCAGTGCACCAAAATGGACAGTTTAGCCTGTGTGTATGTTTCTGCTGAGCTTGCTTATGTAAATGACTCATGTATGGAGCTTCAGAACCTGCATACTATCCAATATTTGTTCTTACTGCAGTTAGAGGCAGAGAATGAAGTCAATAACGAGATGGCCAATCGGATGTCGCTGTTTTATGCGGAAGCCACGCCTATGCTGAAAACCTTGAGCAATGCCACAACTAAGTTTGTGTCAGAGGCAAGTTGAATATGCACCTATATATAGAGAGCATTTTCTCCACAGCAGCGACGTGTTTGTCCAATATAGATTAATGATCACGAAAGAAACTTTACATTACTGTTTCTTTGTGTTGTTGCCATCTAGAGGTTGTCACTGGTAATGCATTAACACTATATTGGATGTTACAGAACAAGACTTTGCCCATTGAGGACACCACAGATTGCCTGAGCACTATGGCCTGTGTGTGCCGGGTCATGCTGGAAACTCCGTAAGTTATTTCTTTTTGAGAGTTCTTGTTACTCGTTCCAGATCTTGACTTTATACGTGCTGGCCTAGAGTACCTTCTTATGTCCTTTCTTGTTGTGCCAGCATTTCAAACAGTATCTGCTTCACGACTTAACTTGGCCCTGTTCCATTTGCGCAGGGAGTACCGCTGCCGTTTTACCAACACAGACACCATGTTGTTCTGCATGCGTGTGATGGTGGGCGTCATTATCCTCTATGATCATGTTCACCCCGTGGGTGCCTTCGCTAAAACCTCCAAGATTGATGTAAGAGACTCCTAAATATTTCTGATTTTTTAAAATGTATTCCCACATTTTTTCTCAAAAGACCTTCTAACTGCATTCACATTGCAAGCCTTATTGCTCTGTCTCATCACATACAATCTTTCATCCCTGGCAGTTCATATTTGTTTCTGTAAATGACCCCTCAATCAATATCAAAACCAGTAACATCACATGGACCAAATGCATCAGGAACAAACTGTGAAAATGTTTGGGAACAGTCTATATTTATGGGAGCATTTACATGAATGGCACTGATTAATTCCAGTCTAATTGTTCCCATTACGATCACATGGTCATATATATGTGGTATTTATGCATTTGAAGAGAAAATGTGAAAGTGTTTCAGGTCTGACTTAAAAAGACTATTCATGATCTGTCAAAGATCTGTCAAATGCCTGAAATTCATTTAAAAATTGTGGCTCTTCAGCTCTGTTCCAAGAACATATCCATACAGTGGCGTAACTATAGCAGGTGCTATAGTTACGTTATAGGTTCAGCATGTGCAGTCACACACGGGCCCATGATCTCTCGGGGCCCGTGACTATCCTAGACCCGCCTCTTAAAAAAACAAAACAAACCTCAGCATTAAAAAACCAACCATCAAATAAAAACGTGCGTAATCCAGGTCTGCAGAGGTTTGCCGAAAGCTCCAGTAAAAAGGAGCGGAGAGGAGATGCGTGACTGCCGTGAAGCACCTTCAGCCACAAGATGCGAAATCTCAGGCTGCAGAAATTACAGCAACACCCACGTAGTCAAGTATTTTTCTATTTATAATTGCAATCTATATAAACTACCTTTGTGCTTCTGGTTCTTTGCAGAGAGGATTGTAGTCATCCTTAATGTGTATTGCATGTACCAGAGCTAAAACATCCTAGGGATTAAATGTGAAACAGCCTGGATTGAATTTTCGCACCTGGGCCCGTGACTATCACTGTTTCCATACTTTTCAGTTCATAGAGAAACAGTTTCTCTGTGCAGTGATCTGCGCATCAGAATTGCTTAGTAGGCAGTGTGCGGGTGTGGGCCACGGCAGGGGTGAGGATCAGAAAGGGGTGACCTTTCTCTAAAGCAGTATGTGTTTGCTTGTGTATACCTGTGTATGTGTGTGTGTTGTGCAGATGAAGGGATGCATCAAGGTGTTGAAAGAGCAACCTTCAAACAGCGTGGAGGGATTGCTGAATGCACTGAGGTTAGTTGAAGTGTATGAAATGTGTGTGTGTAATGTCAATGGGCATTACTATATGTTTAAAGAGCTGCATGTAGTAGATAAGCACTGTTCAGTCATCACGGTTGTGATGTCATAACTGTGAAGACATCTATGAACTTTGATATAGTAGATAAGCACTGTTCAGATCCCACCTCATCATGGTTGTGATGTCATAACTATAAACACATTCACACGTGATCCACCAATTTGCAGAACCCAAAGCTCTAATCCCTGAACCCCCACCCATAACAGTCTGTCTAAACTACAGTGAGGGGCAAAAATTATTCAGACACTTTTGTTCTTTTGTTTTTGTTTAATATCATTTTAGTGCATATAGCATCTACAAATCCACATACATGGGGTATTTTACCTTTGTATAAATAAATATGTATCAGTAAAAAATCAGTAAAAAAAAAAAACTATATTTTCGGACACATTAAAGTAGTCTGATAGCTAAAACCTATTCCCACTATATGTACATTATATAATTGTATGTAAAGGTTCAAATTAATCAGTTTCTAGATATTAAGTCTACAAAATAAGAAAAAATTGATTATTCTTATACCAAGCTAAAATCTTGGTTGCAAAAAGGTCTCGCTACATGTAGCAGTCATGGTGAAGGTGAGGAGCTTCCTGAAGTTCCTAGGGATAACATTATTTTTCTTATACAACACTGACAAGGGGAATTTTAAAAAGATACATTATTTTAAAATTGTAGTTATTTGTAGTCAAAAGCTGACTGGGGGAGTGGGTAATCTGCAGACATCTAACTTCATCGTTGTTCTTTACAATGTGCTTCAAATTTTATATATATATATCCACCAATTTG
>JBBKCR010000134.1:14345857-14365671 GCA_037577295.1 Ladigesia roloffi
CAGGTGCAAAAAAAACGTTTAACTGAACTGAATTGAACTTTATTTCAACAATTCATTTTCCACATTAGGAAACATATTTATTTTATTCAGAGCCCGTTTTTGTGTCAATGGACAGGCCTACTAATTTGACATCCAGTTCATTTAGACCAGCTGTATAGATAGAAGCAAGTAATGTGAATGTGAATTGTTCACACCATGCATCTGTATGAGCCAGAGATGTGGACTCGTATCTGAGACTGGGACTTGAATCACACTTAAGTCGCACAAACAACGACTTGAGACGTGACTTGATTGTGAAAAATGATTGTGAAAATCTCTGGTAGGAGCAACCTGCTGCAGTCCCATTATAGTATAACTCTCCCTTGCTAGGAATATCAGCAAATTGCAGTCTCTATTAAAGGAATAATAGGAAAACTAAAGTGAAAGAATAACGACATGAAAATAACTACATATCAGTCTTTTACAGATTCATCCACAAGGGGGAAGCAGAGTATTTCAAAAAGGATAATGCGCATTCTTGCACGAGCATTAAATAATCTAAGAAAATACGATTTCGAGTTCATCCTTATAATTGATAGAAATTAAAATAATTTTACCATTCACCAGGCGGATTCAGGTACATAATTTCGGCATATGAGAGTGCAGCAAGCCAGAGGGTTTGGAGACACAGGTAGCACAGCAAGTGATCTACTTCAATAAACTAGGGCAGGAGGACACTGGAGATGAGATATGGAATGCGTGTGCATGGCTATTAGTGGAACACCATTATGGGAGGATTTATAAAAAGACCCCAAAAGAGGTAGACGCCAGCTCCTTAGAGGATAAACTCCAAAAGGTACAATCAGTTCATGAAGGACCAAGTACTGCTGTGGGTCGTTCAAGTTGCATGATCATGTGTCATTTTTCATGGTGGACTGCACCAGGGGAGGCTAAATGAAGTCCTCCATCAGTCTCTTGACCCACTTACTGACTTAAACATAGCTTATAACATGTGTGTGGTGACCTAACCTTTCACTACACGTGTATAGAAAGATTGCCTTTGTATTGTTATGTATTTCAGAGAAGGCTGACATGCAACCCCAAAATAGTTTGTGGAAGAACCATGTTATAGTCATCATAGAGGGGTAAAACATTCACTAAAATCACAGGACTGTGGCTTTCATACATATGGAAATAAAACCTTAACAGTGAATAAAACCATGTATTTTAAATGTATATTTTAATTATATGCATATTTTAATTGTATGTGTAATAGTGTATATTGGTAGCTACTAGCATCACTTCAATTTAGAGTATTGGTATGTTTGATGGATGTTGTTTGACTGGTGTTCCCACCCCTGCTGTATTTGAACTGATTCCTCAGCTGATATCTATGTAATTTATACATTGATCTCATAGTAGTTATGTAATTCACATATGGATTTTATGTAATAGTTACTTCTCTAGTTACTTCTATTATATGTAATAGTTAGCTTACATTTCGTACCTCCTGGTTCCATATATAACTTTTGTGTGTTCACATAACAAACACTTTTGTTAGTGTGTCTTTGAGACTGATGATATATGCAAATTACCTCTTTTCTGAGAGGCTGGCCTGTGTTGTGAATTGTTCAAAATGTAGTCCAGGCTGAAACATTCACTTACCATGTCAACATGCCTGTAGCCAAAATGTTGATGGCTGAATGAGCAGATTAAAGACTTAGATTTTTTGTGGCATCACAAAAACACACAATAAAATAGTCACACAATAAAAAAGTATATGTTTTTTCAGGGCATTGTCCCTGAATGTCCCTGTTAATAAATAAGCCCAGTGAAGAGGGATAGGTCATTTAGACCTACTAGCCATGTCCAGACATGTCCAGTTAAGATGAAAGTAATTCATTAGGGGGGAGAGAGTGAGGGCAGCCAGCAGCAGCTGCCCATCACTGACAGGGTAAAAAGCCCCTACGTTGCTGATGACTCATGTTTTGACTGGTCTCTGCCAGCAGCCATACTTTTGGGAAGTTTCCAGGTAGGCTGTGGAGTGGGTCCGTTGACAGGTGCAAGGCAATGCAAACACACAGAACAGGATGAGCGTGAGCCATTGGCACCCTTGCAGACGGCGGGAACGAGACAGGGAAATACTTCAAGGGTTAATGGGTATCTAAAGGTGGTTTATCCTGCACAAAGGACGGTTAGAGGCTCATTTGCCTGTTAATCTGTTTCATGACAGCAGATTGATGTTTTTGGAGCAGTTGGAGTTAAGTGCACGCGTGTGTGCCGTTAAACAGCTTTTATTAGTCATACACTTCAGTGACACACTCTGTCTTACACACAGCAACATTGTTTTGTCTAAGGTGTTTACTACCATTGCGTGTTATTGCTCCATTGTTGCAGATAAATAGTGGCATGTGAGACCAGTATTATTTTGCCACCATGTGCAGTAAAAAAAAAAAAAAACAACAGCTGCCCTGCACCTTACCCTTATCACACCCACACATCCCACTTTAAAAGAGCAGGTGTGTTTGGGCACCAAACAAGTTCATTCTGTTGGGGAGTGCAGTGTTTTTTACATTACCTCATTCAGGTACATTTAACACTTCACCTCTATTAATGCACCAAAGCAATCATATCTTTGGTGTATGAAGGTTCAAACAGTCAAGCATGTAAAAACTGATCTAAACCTGGAGCTTCAACCACATAATCTAGAGTGAACTTAAAATGGCTCATGATAAAACAACATTTAAATTGAACATCTACGCATTTTAGAACAAAAAAATCACAGGCTATTATTATTTAAAAAAACTAAGATCAAGTTTCTTCTTTTTATTTGTAATATACAAACTACTACTAGGATACATACGTACACACACACACACACACACACACACACACACACACACATATATATATATATATATACATATGTAATTAATTAAAGTCAAAGCAACAACCACACACCATAATATGACACATTCTTGAGAACCTTTGTGGCTTGGAGGCCCTAGATAACCACTGATAGTTACAAATAGATAATAATTAATAGAATCGTGAAGAAATGTGAGATTGCACAATGCACTGAAAGGTTTCCTTCAACAATCAGATTGTAGTAGAAGTTGAGTTTAGAACACTTGCCTGTGAACCCGATGACAATACCACTAACTAATGTCAGCCAAATGACACTTCAATACACTCATGTGTATGTGTGTGTGTATGTACACACAAAAGAACATTTGTGTTTTTCTACAGGAACTGATACTGCACACAGGGAAGAGGCACATTTAGTGTCTCACAGTCAGTCAGTCAGTCAGACAAAATAAACTTTTAAGATAATTCTCAATGACTCCCCAGATCACAAAAGTAGGTTTACTGGTCATTTCTCAAACGCTCAAAGAGTTAGGTGGAAAATGAAATAAAAATGTAGACAAACGCAGTATTAAATATCATATGGCCTTTGGTCTGTTGGCATAAAGCTCACAAAAACCACATTAATTGGTAAACTATTTTTGGTGGGCGCATGCATGAGAGGGGGCCCTGTAAGTGGAAAAGCAACTGCTGGACTATAATGTTCCACTTACAGAAGACGGGGTGTTTTTCTGTTGCATAAGTCTGTCAATAAAGGTGAGACCATTCACTTACATAACACACACATGAAGGGCTGTCCTGGAAGCAGGCATTGAAAGGGTTAACGCTGCAGCAGTGGTTCGTTGGCCACGCCCGTTCATTTGCATGTGAGGCATTTGGCGGGAAAAGCTCCTGTGCACCGCCTTTGTGCTAGAGCTCCGCCCCCTGCGTCCGGCTCCAATGGCGGGAAAAGCAGCGCGCGAAACTGCAGCAAGAGTGCAGCAGAGCGGCCCTGACCACGCCCTCCCCTCCGTCTCCCCCCCGCGTCTCCCCCGGCAACCCGCAGCCAGTAGACGCCGTAACTTAGCAACCTACAAAAACATTCAGCGGAGCTCGAAGGAGAAAAAAACGACAGCAAACAACGTAGCATAACATTTAAGACATAAAATATTAGTAAACACTAAATAAAACATGAATACACGAAAGGGCACAACCAGGACATCGTGGGATGAATGGGTGTGTGAGGGAACGCCCAAAATTTGGCGCGAGACTGCCGTGCTCAAAGAGATAAACGGCTGTGTTCAGTGAACAGAGAAGGGGGAGAAGAGGGAACATGGGAGGCCACCGAGGAGAACACGCTGCAGAGCAGTTATCTAAGATGCTGAGTAAATACTGCTCTACACACTCACGCCCCTCCCCATACCATCAAAATAAGCACCCGCATTACTACTGCATACAGTCACTCAGCTCAGACACCACAATCACACCCCACTGAAATCACTCAAGACAAGGACAAACGACCGTGTGGTGTGATATTGTGAAGGAAAACTTCATAATGGGAACATACACGCTCCATACCGAGGTTACATATTTTTCCAATAGACCAAACAAATGTAACTTAAAACAGTAACCTTAAATGATTCAGTGTAACATGAAATCGTAATTCTGTTTTCTGTCTCTTTAAATATTCAAGGTTGTGCAGATAAAATCCTGCTTCATTTCCTCATACACACAAACGCACCCACCCTTGCTGACCTTCCTCACCTGCTTACCTGTAGTCCTCCAAGTTGCTGGACATTTAACAGACACAGAAGTCAGTTATTTTAATATGATCTAAGGATGTTAGGGAACATCAAGTGGATAAAAATTGCATGACACACAAGTATGTTCAGTAAATACTTTTATATGAACTGTCACAACAAACTGTTTATGACAAAACCAGTAGTTCATTAACAGTAGGCAGTAGCTGCCAAGCAACCAAACACAAACAATATCGCAATGGTTTTTAATAACTTTGAACATTTACACAGAATTAAACGGACACATGCGGTCATGCGTGTGTGCTGGAGTACTTCGCAGTAACTAAATCAAGATTTTAAAATAAGTTTTATAATCAAGATTTTAGAAAGCCACTCAACGTATGGCAATTTAAGTCAATCAGATCTGAACAAATCCTAGCAAACATGGTCACCAACCCTACGTGTATGTTAAGGAGACAATAAGTGCTGAAATAATCTTATGGAACATGGCCAAGGGGATGAATGGTATAAGCATGTTAAGGCACAAGACTGTGACAAAAGCTAAAGCCTATAGCTTTGCAGGGGATGTGTTTGTGTGTTTGTGTATGTGTGTGTTTGTTAACACACTTCCTTACAGCTGAGCAGTTGCCTGCAACCCCACTTCCTGTGCCTGGGAAAGGGTTCAGTGGGCCACTGTGAAAACAGGAAGCTGAGGAGGAGAGGTGTGGTGAGCAAGAAAGAAAAAGGAAAAAAGGAGTGAAGCAGAAAAAAGAAAAGGCATAGTCCAGCCCCCGCATTACATAACCACGCAGGAAATCTGCAGGGCTTCTGTAACATTCTCCGCCACAGACAAACACACACACACACACAGCAAAAACTTTATAAACACTACAAACAATCCACAATACACAGAATTAAAATTTTACACACTACAAATAAACCGCTTACCAAACACATACACACACACACACACACATACATACACAAACAAACTATGCAGCTTGGGCACAGCAGTCTTTCTACTTACAGGCATGAGGCCAGAACATCAGCCTTTTTCAAGGTTTCTCATGTCTGCTGTGTGATTGTGTTAAAAAAAAACAGAAATCAGGACCACCATCATGGTTCTGACTTTGTAAAGGACTGAATGTTGGGTTATGCTTAAATAATCTTGATCCCCAAAGGTACATGCATGTAGAAATGGGGCAAATACCCTGATATGTATTCCCATTCCCATTCAAAATGTACAGTTATGCTGGGAGTGACTAGCCTATGTGTCTAACTCTCTTGATAAATTCTAACATTATGTATTCCTCTGAATCTCATTATGAGATCCATCTTATGGCAAAAACGACGGCCTTGCTCTGGTTTGCATGGGGAAGTTAATCTCATGTTCAACCATATTCCCGTAGTAACTGGAGGAACCGGCTAGATGACTTTGTTGAACCTGAGAAGATGGTGAAGCCTGTCAGCCCTGTAAATCCACTTAGGATCTTATTATTTGGTCACTTACCTCCTTTCTCCTACTAACCCACTAACCACACACTTGTCACACACTCTTACAAATCCATTTACTCATTAGGCTGCTCAAGCTGCCTAAAACAGCCGCCCGGCTCAGGCTTGCTTCTGCCTGATTAGCTTTGCAAATGCAACACGGAATGTTAGCCCTGAGAAAGGGAGCTAATTGAATTTGTTGTAGGATATTAGGCAGACCCCTAAAACAGGGATGAACTTTTCTGTATGGTAACTTGTTAATGGTAACTTTCCAAGCTAGAAAAAACATTTGCTAAGTTTATAATCACTGGTTCTATGTATTTCTGGACCACTTCTGCTGGCCTATTCATCATTAATTGTTCACACAATATAAAGGATTGTGGATTTTTTTAATGACTGACAATAAATAAGCAAAGCTTTTCTTACTACAACAAGAAGGGTGGTGAACTGAACCCATTCTTTCTCTCTATGTTGGTAACATGGAAATCTCTTGTGTTAATTCAGAGCATGTGTTATTGTTTGTTGTCCAGGTGGTTTCCTTGTGTGCATGTGAGAAACAATCTGAAAACACACCTAGCCGTTATCCGCTGGATCCAAGAACATTTCCGCAAAAAGGCTAGCTGAAGCCAGAAGAGAGAGGGAAAACAAAGGGAAGGCCTGGGGAGGTTAGGCTTACTGCAGGTGTGATTACATTATTTCTCTCTTGAATGCAGTTACATAAAACTAGCTTTTGTCTTGCCAGGTTTGTAAACAGTGAGACACATCCAAACACACACTAGCAAAGAAAGTTAAAATAAACTTGTTAAAAGCTTTCTTCCAATATGACCAGACGCACACACACAAACAGGGTGTGGTGATTCCAGGGAAACGAGTTAGCCGTTGCTCTGTGGTTATAATCAGAGTCATGCAAATAAGAGGACTGCTAAATGATCACAGAATGCAGAATACAACTCTACAGCTGGAGAGAGACTCATCCTGAACCCTTTTCAGGCTGCAGCAGGACACTACACAGCACTGTTATAGAAAGGCAGAAACTACAGAAGAGAGTAATAGAAGACCTACAGTAAGAGAGCTACAGTAATGGCCTTGCATTTCCCCTCACTTCGGTACTATCAGCTATGAGATGGCTGGTTTATCGGCAGGCCGATAGTTTCAGTATGTCGATAGGCGGCAAGTTTTTTCATCATTTCTGAGATTCAGGGCTAAACATAAAACTTAAGGGCATTAACCCTGGATTCCCTCCACAACCACACAAGTAGTCTGCTAGTGGCCAATTAAATTTATTCAACAGCAGTAAAAACATAATCAAATTTCTGCAAATCCGTTTCTGCTCAACCGTCCAACATAGACATGATCCTCTGAAAGGTTTTTAGAAAACAACTAGATTTCACATTCATTTTTTGTCCAGTGCAGCGCGGGTACCTGCACTTGCCAGACAGTGTTATTACAGTTAGAGCAGCATCTTCAGTTTAAGAGCTGCTTTGGTTTTTCATGTGTTTTGCAGGTTTTTGAGAACTTTCATTATTAAGTAACAAGAGATACACAGTGAACGTTGGTATTCATTCCAGATAGTATAGAGATCTAAAGTGCTCATGAATTACAACTGGATTGTGAGACACAGTAGTGCCCACAAGACTACTCTGTAGTTCCATTTAATTAACCAGACATTAAGGCCATGTCCATACATTTTGGTCTTTCATCCACAAACATGCCATTTTAGGTCAAGTACGTTGATCCACCTGACTACTAGAGCAGTGAAAATCAAGCAAAGGAACTTTAACCAAGCTATTTGGACACGGACAGCAACATCATTCATTTTGGATGATAATCTTATTAGCCACCTGGACCTAGTGATCACCTTTTTCCAGGCTCCTGTTGGCCAATATGGCCTTGCAGTTCAGTCAAACCTGCCCATTTTGATTAGTCCGTACGCAACCCAGTTCGGTTGAATAGAATTTCAAATGGGAATGTTTGCAGCCACTTTAAACAAAGATCACTATATCTCCCTTTAGTTTGTGGGCCATGAGGGATCAATGTATTTGATGTAATAAAATGTTACACAATAGTTTTACTCTGAAAAGCAATACCAGCTGATTTTATTGTAAATCTGAGAACGTTTAGTCCTGACCTGTGGGTGAAATTGCAGGCACTGATGTGTGAGATGGAAATGGTCAGGTTGAAAAAGGAGAGAATAAGAAAGCGAGAGAGAAAGAGATATTTATTATAGTGGTGAGTGTGTACTTGAAGACTAAGTTCAACCAGGGGCACACAATGGATAAGCAGGCAGGTGGCCAACTCAAACAGGGAAAACACATCACCCAGCAGGCCTGCCAACCACCCCACCCCCACCATACAGGCGAAGAAAAAGACGGGTGTGGATGTCAAAGCATGCACCAGTTTTGGTTCACAGTATGTATGTCCATAAACAAATGCAGCAATACACATGTTTCAATGCAGGAAAAGCAAGTGCATAAGCTTTTCTGCTGAGTGTTCTCTGCATGATAGACAAAATCCAGTCTATCATGTACAGCCATATTATGTGACAGGAGAAAAACAAAAGGAGACTGGATTTAGCACACTGCAGGCATGCTTCTGTGGCCTGGGCTTTTCTATCTGAGCTGTGTAAATCCTACATAAGAAAAAAAGCATTGGGTTCCCACAACTACTGGTTGTCTTTTCTTGGAGTAGTTACAATAGGTACAAACCATAGCATACTGGGAATAAAGAGCCAGACTCTTAGACCATAGAATTTTTCTTTCTTTACATTCCCTTTGTGATTTGTATGGTAAGATCGGTAAGTTACTTAGGCTAGTGTATGTGTTGACTAACGCCAAAATTCAGATTACATCACTGTCAAAGGAATGGATCTGTGTCGTAAATCGAAGAACCCTGTATATCTAACCCTAAACACATATAGATGGATAGATATTCAGTTAAGTATATACTAAAGTTTGTTACTTTTTTGGGCTTCAGCTCTACATCTTGAACAAAAGTATTGGGACACCTGCCCATTACACCAACAGGAACTTTAATGACACTGTACTCAGACACATAGACTTTTATATGGAGTAAAATGGAGCTACTTTTAAAGTTCCACCCTCCATGCTCTGGGTAACTTGTTTTACTATAACAAACTAGATAAAATGTAATGCCCTGGCAGGGGCAAATAGCTTGATTTTTATATCTGATTTAATTACATTAATGTTTAAATTGAGATTTACAAGAAAATGCTGTTAAACACTGCTGTCATTGTCAAACACACACCTCCATAAAGGACCTGTGATAAACACTCGCATTCCGGAGTAGATACTCTGCTTAGAGCTTAGATAAAACCTGACCCGAGCACCTTGTGTCCGAGCCCAGACCGGCCCGACATTTAAACTAATTTTTGGCCCGGGCACGTGTTGCAGCAGACCTGCTTCCAACACAGAACTAGTTTCCAAGCTATAGAGGGGAAATGGGTTTGTTTGAAGTATTTTCAAGTTCACAAGTCCACACCTGATCCAACTAATCAGCCACTTAACATGCCCTTACTGTGTAAGTTTGTTATCTAAATAAGGGAAAGCCCTTAAATACATTGGGAAGTGGCATCCAGGACCAGGATTAGGAAAGACCACATTCTGAAGGGCAGTAGTGCTCCAGGAATAAGACTGAAATAACAAAGGTATACCAGTATATTCTAACATTTGACCTGGAGGCCACCATGTCCTGCAAATTTCTTTCGCTTCTTTAAGAAATACAGATTGGTCTTGCTAACGAGCTGATTAATTGGATCAGAATTGATGGGGGCGGTGCAAAACTGTAGCCCACCTGGACCAGGGTTGACACAATTACACTTCTTTGTAGGCCACTACTTCTGTCCAAACACTTCTAACAAAATAAGGACAGAAAAATTGGTTTTAATTACAGGTTTGTCTGTAGGGTTAATAACATATATTTTAGGCCTGGGTAAGTGTACAATTATTTTATCACGCATTATTAGTTTTTTTTTTTATCCTTTTTTGAATGTTTTGGTGTTTTTGTCCATGCAGCTCTAGGTTTCATCTGGTTTTCGCGGGTGTCGGGCGTCCCACTACTTTTATCTTTATTATACGGACAAATATAATATTGGGATGCCTTTCAAATACACCACTTTAATAACCCTGCATACAGAGACTTTAATATGGAAATGGTCCACATTCTAGCTTATATAACGCTCTGGATTCTGTAACTTGCTTTTCTATAACAAACTAGATAAAACATGAATGCTCTGCAATGGTAAATAGCTTTGATTTTATATTACATTCATGTTTAATTTGAGATTTTTTGCAGCCGTGTAACTATGTTAAATGGAACTCTGCTGTTAAAAGCTCCTTTTTGTTCATATAGCAGTACTTTAAAAATAAGTGTGCAGAACACTAATGTAATTTTGCATATAACAATGCGATTTAATCATATGAAAATTATATACACATACATAATATACATTTTTTTAAATTAAAAGCTTCTTTCACAAAGGCAATTGTTATTTACTGAAAAATGACAACTCAAAGAACATTTGATGAGGGAGAAATGATCTTTTAAAAATGGCCCATAACAAAAAAAAAGACCAAAAGAGCTTTCTAGGTTCCAAGTTTCTAGTCAAAACACATTTTGGTTTTATACAGAAGTCTTCTGCTTGAGTGTCACTGATTAAAACAAATTGTAGCATTTCAAAGTCAATGTTGATGATTCAGCTGCTCCTAATTGCTGCATCGGTGGATTTTTACACCCAAACACAGCAACAGGGCATGCATCCATGTATAACCTCTCTTCAACCTGCCTGATGTTGATGCAATGCGAGGTCTGTTACGTAACGAGACTCAAGTGCATCTCGCAGGTGATGTTTCCTCAGACGGCACTGAACTAGCACTACCGAAAGGTCTCCAAAACACAGTCTCTTCCCACAAACCTAAACCGCAGAAACGGAGGAAAATTTCCCTGAACACATCTCCGCTCAATGCCCAGCACTCTGCCTGAGTAACAAAACACAGCACCAACACACAGAGCAGACTAAACATCTTCACACATGCCTGGAATTCAGCAGATGCCGAGAAGTTTGAAGACTAAAGAATGTTACAAATTCTAGCCTTGGGATTGTGAATGCAGACAGATAGCTGGGCATGATTTCTCACAGGGCACAAGTTCACAGATGAAAAGCTGTGAAATATTTTCATCCAGGGTCACACAGATGAAAATGTTCCACACCTTGTGTTCAGTTAGTAATCAAGTCACCAACTTAACTTTGCCCACAACCAAAGACCACAACAGTGGTGAGAAAATCAGTCCTGTGTCATCACAATGTGTCTTCTCACTTGTTTTCCTAATTGCTAAATATGTTATGAATCTAAATTCTTTCCCTAGAGCTCCTTTACTGCTGTTCTAAAAGTTTGGTTTTCAGTCAGTAATGATATCAGTGAACCTAGAACAACTGCTCAAGCTTCAGTCAGTGTTTATTTCAGCCAACAAATTAAAATGTGCCTCTGATTACTGAAGAGTTAAGCTGGCAAGTTACAGTAAGTGTAACTGCTTCACTGCTGTTTAGTTCATGTTTCTGTCTGCAATAGACTTGTGCGTCAGAGCGCTTTTTAAAAATAACTAATTAAAAGGTGTTTTGTGAGCATGGTAAGGGTGAGAGGCTACAGCACATCTGTGTGTTTAACACTTCCTGACTCTTTATTACCTGAAATGAAAGCGCACAAACAAAGATGAGCGAGAGAGTAGAGTTCGGGGGCATGGAAACAAAACATTTACTGAAGTCATCTACATCACCACATGTATAAACACACACACTGGGATTACTGTGCTATTGTTCTAAAATAAACTGCTGTTTTGGTAGCTACAACACTTCCACTGGTTAAATATAAGGTCACATTTGTGAAGTCATGCAATCTATGTGTGCAGAATAGCTAAACGTGAGGAAGTCACACACCATTGTCAGTGGTTTACGGTTTGTCACCAGCACGTGTTTACTGTTTTTATTCACGTTTGGTTATCAACAATGACTTGCAGTGCAGTCAGAACGTTTTGCTCTGGCGGAAAATCTCAGTGTAACTGCTTTATCAGGTCTGTTGGGTCTTCTAGACTGTTATGATCTTGGTGCCATTATCTTACTGCCGGAATGTTTGTTTACAGAATTTGTACTAATGTTTGACTGTATCTGTAGAGGCTGTATAATGTTTGCCGGTGTCTGTGGTCACAGCGTGTTTATTGGCCATGCTCGTCTCGCCAGGTCCAGATGGCTGCCTGTTTTGTCTAACGGGATTAGGATTATCTGCAGATTCAACAGGCAAGTCTAAAAGACATCCCTCTGCCCCCATGAATCCAGGCCTTCCTCATTCAAAACTTGGATTAGAGGAGAGGAGAGGAGAGGAGAGAAGAAGAGAAGAGAAGAGAAGAGAAGAGAAGAGAAGAGAAGAGAGGAGAGGAGAAGAGAGGAGAAGAGAGGAGAAGAGAAGAGAAGAGAAAAGAGAAGAGATCACTTTGTACACATTGTGTAAACATTTAGTAAATAGTCAGACAAATGGACAAATTTAAAAATAATAAACTCATTTAGAACACATTTTTTGGTGCAAAGATAAGAGGATACTGCTTCAGGACAGGCTCCAATAAATTAATCACCCCCAAACATTCCTCAAACATCAGCTGTATTCGCGCTCTGAGGAGGCCACATCTGGAGGGCAACATTCAGAAAGTGTTCTGTGTTCACTTATGCAACAGCTCGTCTCTGTTGGTGCACCTAAACGTATGTTATGTAACACATGTTTGACAGTTGAGGGCTCTGTCTGCCAGAATGCTGAGCCGGGATCCGACACTGACAGAATGTTGTGATGAGGTGGCCTCATAACAGCCCAATAACCATGACTGTAGAAATACACAGTTCACCACATGGGGAGGCAGCAGAAGTTAAAGGGAAGACCTTCCTTATGCACGGCTGAACACACTTCAAACATAAACACTACCCAGGTCTCTCTATCTCTCTGCAGAAAGAAACTGGCTGAATCATCGAGCAAATGGTCAGTATCTCTCTCTCTCTCCCCTCTGTTACTTTTTTCCTTCTTTCATGCACTTTCTTTCTGAACAATCTCCATTAATGCTACCAGAGAGAGAGAAAGAGATCACATATCACAACAAACCTCTCAGTCTATCCGTTTTCCACTCTCTTTCCCTCTCTCTCTCTCTCACACACACACACACAAAGCTCTTTCCAAGAAGTGTTCCTGAAATAAACTCAAGTCCAGCCCACTTACAAAGCTGACACTATGCAGGCAGCTTTAGGGTGCCACTCGGTTCCCAGCATGTTAGTGTATTCTGGAAATGCAAACCAGTCTAGTCAGGCCAAGTGAACAAGTTAGTAATCCTGTTAGACTCTCCAACCAGTATCTGCCCCAGTTCTCTATAGAGAGATTAAATTATGGCATAGAAAATATGCTATAGCCCCACACTTTGTTAAGAGAAGCATGATTCAGCTCTATGGACACATAGGCAAGCGGGCAAAACAGAGAAGAGAGTAACATAGACTGCGAATGTATTTGACCCAATGAGCTCCTAATAGGCTTGTCAGCACAGCAGGAGGTAAACAAGCGCTCTTTCGTAACATACTCAGCCGGAAAATAGAATTGGAAAAGTGTCACTATTCTTATAAACAACACCAAAATCACTCCAACATAAAGTACATTTAATAATTTGACAAAAGACTCCTCTTCTCAAAGGAGGGCGAAGAGTAAACCTGCATCAAAACTTAGTTCATAAGGAAAAGTGATTCTTGGTAGACCACTGATAACCTTTCTGTTAACAGACAGGAGGTCAGCTCCCCCTGCTTCTATTCTTTGGCCTTGCTGTTTTTACTAAGTGGTCAGTGCAGTGACCCTTTCCCTTTATTCTTGACATTGCACCTCACTCCAGATTGAGACATTTTATCAGTTCAGAGCAAACTCACTTGACCCTCTTGAGAGTTTTCAGCCTTGCCTTGCACTCTGTAAGGGTCAAATATGACACTTACACATGTGCCCACACACACAAACATGAATCAGACAATCCAGGGTCCTGTAATCAGACCTGCCTTCACTGAAGTCACAGACACCCACTATGCCAAGCTCTGACCCAGATCAACAAGTAGCAATGCAAGCACACAGGACAAGAATTCGAGTACCCACGGTCCTGTTATCAGCCCTGCTTTCGCTGAAATCACAGACACTCACTAAGCCAAGCCGTGACCCAAATCAGCATGTAGCAGTGCGCAGCGTGCAAACAGACACACACGCGCACACAGAGTAAACACTCTCTTCCAGCTATTGTGTTGCCAATATATATTTATCCCAATACTCAGTAGGGGAGTTATGAACATGGTCTGTAACGTGTCTCTCAAACAATATGGAGAGAAAATGGAGAGGATGGAGTGAGAAAAGTTGACTTACTGGCCCAGCAGTGTATGATCACATAACCCAAAGAAATTCCATGGAGTGCTGTAAACTGACTGTAGCCACAGATAAAAGTACCAGGCAGCCACAGCAATGGTAGCCTTTAAAAAATAACACATTTTAATGATAGAATGAACACAGATGATTATATATTATACACTCTTGGGGAAAAAAATATACATGACCAGGCATTCCAGCAAGAATATTAAAGTCTGTCTTATAAAAAACAGTAAAGGCACAAGAGAAAAGGTGCAGTACTTAATTTCTCCTGCATCCTAGTGTCCCAAAGGTGCCAAGATGCTCCAAAAAGTGCAAGGGATTGGTATAATGTGGATGTCATAGTAATCCAACAATCGATTCCAAACAACGGCAAAAGAGTAAGCATATCCTCTGTGCTGATTTCAAGGCTCCAAATGGGTGGTGCAATCAGAGTGCAGGCCACTCATTTTAAATTACAAATGCCAAAGTAAAAACGTTGATTAAAAAAAAAAAAAAAAAAAGCACCAGGATGGGAGGTGCCCTTCAGAGACCTTGCCTTTCATTATCCTTGTTCCCGTCTGTGTCAGGCTCCAAGTCGGCTACATCAGCAGTAGAACATGGCTGTTTTTGACACTTTGGTGTAGAGGAGAAATCAGATGAAAGACTTTGGTGAAGCACAGAGCTATCTTCGACCTTCCTCCTCTTCCGGGCATGATGTTGGTGGTTTTTTGACTTCAGGTGCACTGAAAGGGAAGACAAAATTTTGGTCAGGAAAGACATGGGTGTATTATTAAAGCACTCTCTGCTGTTGTAAGAGATGTATGATGTGTATAAAATGTATAAAATGAAATATAATCAATGTTCAATTTTAACCAGTCATTTTCTTTAATCACATATTTCAGTTTCATTGAATTCGAGCAAAGTCAACAGGTGACTGACGTTGCAGAGAGCTCACCTGTCCACTCTAGGTCACCTATGATTATTTTATCACACAGTTCACACATGTGGTGACTCCGCTTGTTACGTGGTCCCTCCCCTTCAGCTCTCATCGGCTCCACTGATGGCTTCTGTCCCTGGCCAGGTCACAGAAAGAGCAGAGGGCGAGTTAAAGCATTCCAGTAAGGTATGCAAACACGCCATAATCCACAGACCACAAGGGTGTGCGCCAGACACTTTTCTACTCTGAGCACAAATGGTGTCCACTTCCTCCAGGCTAGTGCGATATTAATCTGATGGAGGTCAGACATGAGTGCTGCTTTAAAAGCCTGCGCTAATAACGGCATCATTAGCTCTGCTACATTTGCTCGACAGATGATACTGAGAAAGTCGGCTTCTTTGGCAGGAAACCACCAGCAAACTGAAGAAAACATTATGGACCAAGTGGTGGGTCATTTGGGGTAAAACAGCAGAAATAGAACGCAAACCTTTCGCAAGCAGTCCAGTATGTCTAGTGCAGGATTGAGGACTGTTTGCTCCCAGCGGGACATGTCTGTCACATCCAGGCCATAGACAGGTGGGACATTGGTACCTGGTCCTGAAGGTAAATGAAAGCAAAAAGTAGAAGTATCAGAACAAAAGGGTAAAAAAAAAAATTATCTAAAAAAATAAACTATAAATTTTGAATTGAAATATGAACGGGACCTGATGTCCCGACACGTTTTACTAATATTAAACAAGATCACAACAAGTGGCACTCTATGAATGTGACAGCACTAGGGCAGTGCTATTTGCGGTGCAGAGCGGAGCAGGCAGAGAGCAAACTGAACCTGCTGACTCACAGCAGCACCATAATCTCCCTCTCAGCATTCTGGCACAGTCAGCTGTCCCAGCCTAGCCCAGCCCAGCCCAGATCTACCGCAGCCTGCACTCTCACTAATGATCCACACAACAGAGCATACACACCAGCAGAGACATGGGATAACTGCTCAAACTTGGGCACCACAAAGGGGTCTACAACTTCAGCTACAGTTCGACACCGGTCAGCATTAACAGCCCCAAGAAACACAATCAGACTGACGCACAAACAAGAAACAAATGCCTGTTAAGACTATATCTTATCGGACTTAGGCAGAAAGTGAGAGGCCTTTAGCATTAAACATGCCTCTGTGCTGAAGTCATAGGGGGTACAGATATTACTACAGCAGGCTACTTTTGCTTTAACAAGAATTTTGTTAAAACATAGTCTTTGAAGATTAAGAATTGCTTAACTCTTGTTCAGCAAAGGCTGAAAAAGTGGCCTTCAAGAGAAAGATCATATTTGTCCACACTGCTTTCGTGCCCTCTTCTTACTAATCCTATTTGTTATAAAAGGCTCAATTATCCCAATCAATTACAGGTTAATCTACCCTAAACAGCCTGAAGCTGATTGAAAAAAGAAAAAGAAAATGAAAAGAGCAAAAAGGCAAAGTTCCGATAGCCTCGACTCTCTTGTAAGCTGCCCCTTCTGCCTCACTGAGCTTAGCCTAACTGGCACTGCTACAAGAGAGCCCACTTCCCCACATTTACCAAGTGGGTGGCCAAACCCTCTCTAATCTGAGTGGAAAAAAATCCTACTGATAAAATCAAATGCTTATACCCCCTTTTAAAGAGAAATGACTAATGTCCTTTCATATCTAAGCAAGCCTAGTGAAGTGGCTCTACAATCAATTCCAGCACTTCCAACAAAAAAAAACCTAATTACTTCCTGAAAGAAGCAATAAAGGCACAAGGAGTCTCAATGTTTTGGCTGCACTTAGACGACAGCCTTACATGTGAAGGCACAGACACATTCAAAGTAAGGTCAAAAGGTATGTTTGTTTATTCAAATATATTCAACGTCTTTGTTTTATTTATTATCAGTGTAGGAAATCCCCTTTCAAAGAGGGAGATAACCGCTGTTGGTGTAACACACAACTTCAGACATCATTAGTTTAGAGCAAAACGGCTGCACCGTGCTCAGCAGAGATGGCGCAGAGTGTTAGTACAGGGTAACGGGCTGATAAGCAGAAAATGCTGAATGACACACAAAAAAAAAAAAAAAAAAAAAGATGAATGAGCACTAACAAAAAATCAAGCGCAAAATGCACAGGAATTGCTCGTAGCAGGACAAAGTAGTACATATAATAAAAGCAGTTACATGCAGTAGTTTGCTGCATAATTACATTAATTTAAATAGTCTAATGAGACATACATTTGCATTGTAAATGAAAGTCCTTTACAAATACTGTAGTTCTGAATAAGTGAATTTTTTTATATGTTTGTGTTTTCCTATAGGCCAGTAGGGTGAAGAGATAGCGCATGGTACTTTGTACTATTATATGGCAATTTCTCAAAGCCCATAATCTTTTATGATCACAAACACTTTACACACAAATAGCAGTGGACTGTGGTTCTCAGAGATTGGCCTGTGGAGGGACGCCAAACAGAGCCCCAGTCCTGCACTTTTCAGCGACTGAGAGAATTTCACACATGCCTCAAGCTGCAGAGTTTCTGCTCCACTGCTTTTTGAACAGACTGGGATGTGTCTCAGCAAGGAGGATGCACTTCATTTCATTCAAACTGCCAGTAAATTGGACTGACAAAAGATTTTATGGAAATTAGTATGCAAATACGTCATGATGAATGCTCCCCTAATAAACTCTTTCTAGGGCAGTGAGTCGATGCCTGTATTGACTCTTTGTTTGCACCTGGTCTTTATACAGATAATGTTGCGTAAGAAAGAAATCCACAGTGCTTCCTCTGAGTAAGGTCAAAAGGACTCAGTATTAGAACTGGGGCCTATATCACCCCTCACCTGCCGCTGCTCTGAATCAAAGATTAGCTTTCTCTTTTCAGCCCACACACATTTTGTTCTCTTTGAAGCTCTTCAGAGAAGAGAGGGAGCAGCTGGTGCAAGTTTGTTTACAGCTGTACAGTGATAACATCAATATTACATAACTAAAGCCGGTGATTCTTCATACATAATCTAACTAGGGAGTTTAGAGAAGTCTGTGTACAACTGACCTCTCTCTATGAGTGGTCAAGTTTCAGATGCAGTAATGTCTAACTGTCTAAAACTTTAACAGCAAAACCATTTGAATCAAACAAATAGCAACAAACAGAGGTCCTCACTCATTAACCCCCCCTCCCCTCTGTCCACACGCACAAAAGCAACCCCACCTGGCTCGTGTAGAGCACACCTCGCCCTACTGTGCCCGTGCTGCCTCTCGCCTGCCGCTACTCTTAATCAAAGATTGGGTTTCCCTTTTCAGCCGGCTTTCTTTTTGTCTTCTTTTATGCTCTCCAAACAAGAGAGGCAGCAGGTGGGCCTGCGTTGGAGCACCTGGCCTACCTGAGCCATGTGGGGACTGGAGGAAAATATCTCCTTCTCTTTTCTTCCCGATTCTTTTAACTTTTCCCCTCTATGGTTCTGGGGGCTAAAAGGGTCAGGGCAGAGGGGCAGGGCGGCTTGCCTGCGGGACAGCATATGCTCAATAGGGTGCTCCCTTCTTTTAACTTCTTTTAAATCTCAGTGAAATCTAAGTAAAATAATCCCGCTGGACGTGAATGGAAAGGAGCAGAGAGAAAAGAGGAGCAAACAAGGCTTTCTGACCACAGAGCTCTCGAGTGTCAACCTCAATAGGGTAGTGCCATTCCAAAAGGTCCACAGCAGTGACCAGAGCTGCCACAAGGAACAGAGCTGTGCATGTGTGCTGCCAGAGCTTAGAGCCCAAGCATAGACAGGGCCATCAAAGAGCAAACTGTGGCATCACACCTGCTGCTTCTTCTGTGATACGAGACCCCGCGAGAGGGATAGGTGGTGGGGGTGGGGTGGTGGTGTTCAAAATTTCATCACAGAACACACGTCTTCACTTCCCAGCAACAGCTTTTCAGCCATTCGTTACTATAAGGCTTTTTACTCTGTGCGCACAAACATTTACATCAAGGTAGAGTGAGAGGGAAATGGACTGAAGGATTTATTACACATAAAATCAGAAGTTTGAACTTTAAATTGCTTGGAGTGATATATGACTGGGGCCTACGCTGCCCTACAATGGTAAAAGACCTTAACTTACCAGAGTGTGAAACTGAGAAAAATGACTTTAAAGTTTTTGTAAAGCCAATTGTATGATAGGTAGGAAACTGAAAATTTACCAACTAGTTGTCATAATGAATACATTTATCTACATAATTTTTTTTTTGATGGTTATTCGGAAGTTACTGTATTCTGCTTTTGCATTTCCTGCAAAACAATAATGGGCCATACAAAGGCAAAATACCATAACTTTTCATTTGTGGAACATTTGGGTTTTTATCACTCTATACACACATTACTATGATAAGAATTATAGCTTTAAAAGAACATTTAGTTAATATGTCTAGTAAG
>JBBKCR010000134.1:14365771-14377886 GCA_037577295.1 Ladigesia roloffi
AACAGCACATGTTTATCGCGAATGGGCTTGCTAATCCGTAATGGATTTAAAGCAATGGATTGTCTTCTAATTGGAGGCTGTTTTCTGTGGATTTAGACCATGTTTCAAGAGAAGGTAAGCAGCGATCTAGGTTATATCTTGTGTTGGTTTGTGTGCGTGCTTTAAATATTTTCTCTGCTGTGTATCACAGAGCTACCCGCGTTTGCTGTCAGTGAGGGGAGTATCCTGTATGGACTTTCACTACTAGTTAATAGTATTCAGGCTTTCATATATAGTGTCTTGCAACTGGCACACCATATATCATGTGTACCCTATAGTTTGTGTGTCAGGAACGGTTGTATTTTATGTTTGCATCGATAGCTAGGCTACCACTATCCAAGCCACTGCAATAAGTTTCTTTTTACTTTACTGCGGTTATATTTGTGGAATACACACTCCCGTTACATACAGTACATAGAAATAACTCCGTAACTTGGCAAACAGCATCTTTATTTGATGCTTGGCAAAAAAAAGCCAGACTGCCGTAACTTGTAATGTAATTGCAGTGTTTTTTTTTTTTAGAGTGCAGCGGGTTAAGGTATTCTGCCTTGGTTTTCCCTCGGTTACGGTATAAACATAATCTAATTTTTACCAAAAAACAACAACATTGACTCAAGATATTTTGCTACATGTTAAAACTGATGTCCATTTACCCAAAAATGGTAAGAACTAATTTTCGCCCAAAATTGGTGTTACGATCTTTTGCCTTTGCACGGCAGTACAGCTCCCTCTTCAGTTACAATCTGATTCCACTTCAACAAAACAGCCGATCAGAGACTTCAACTATCAAAGTTCGCACCCTCAAGCAAGCGGCCTCAGTTGTAGCTAAAGGGATTTAAAGAAGTCAGGTTCAAAGCTAGCTTTACAGAGGTATAATGAATTCATTCGACTGACTAGATGAAAGACATCCAGTGGTTTTATTTACAAACAGAACAGGCTTGCTTGAATTTCTGCCTTTTATATGGCTAAAATAAATGAAGACATCGTAAACATCTTACAACAAGGGACAAGAAAACATAAGCAAGCATTTTTTAATCCTCAAAGCCATTGTTTTTGTTTGCGGGCCTTGTGGTCCCTGTGAGATTAATTTAACAGCACTGTTTATATAAAACGACGTGTATTCCATCTCCTGGACTTAGAGAAGACCTGACTATTATAATTTACAGTTGATAATCCCTGTAATAATAAAGCGCTGTATGTCAGTAAGTCACTGTCAAGTTATATTTACATCTGTATCATTATATTACCTGTATTTGCAATTATTGGAAAGATTTTGCAGGAAAAAAATCAGTATCGATTGAGATTTTTGAAATCAGTCAAGTGTTGAAACAACCTGGAATTATAATACCATCACATACAGCAACTTATCAAACGGCTTTACTGGGCGTTAGTTCCCATGTGTAGTGTACGTATGCGCGCACACAGTTTGGCAGTTGACAGCCTTAAACACTAACTAGACCTTTTCTGTAAGGGATGGTTGTGTAACGCAGAGCCCCTTGAGAAGGCAGCATGTGGTGTGTTAGGGGACACTTTTCAGTACCGCACCTGTTACACATCCTGCTCAAGTTTCCCCTGCCGTTGACAAAAGGAGCGGAGCTGTTACTTAATGCTCACACGGGCTGTACAGCCTGAAACTGCCACCTTATGCTTCCTTGGAACTGCGTCCACCGCTGCTTTGCCATAGGCGTGCACGAACAGACTCAAACTTCACACAAAGGAACTCACAGTTGGATGGGAGAGTAAGCACGATTGTCCAAGATAAGTCAATTAACTCCTGTAACGTGTGAGCTGCAGCGCCTGCACGTTCCTCTCCATTACAGACACACAGACCATTCTGTGGGTGGTTTTCCCCTTCAAGCCACTGTGGGGTCAGTCTGGGCCAGGCCTCATCACTCAAAACACTGGCTTGTCTAATTCAGTAACAGTCAGAGTACAGTTCAATACACAGCCAACAATGGCCATTCAGGAAAAAGAGTTGGGGGGTAGAGAGAGGGGGGGCATTCCTAGCCAAATAAATGAAACCCTGTGCTCGGACAAATAATAGCTTGCCTCTAATCAAACACGCATAGACGCTTACTAACACCCAACACAGAGCCTTTGTGCTTTCCTATACATGCACACTCTTCCTCTCACACACGCACACATAACCATTCAGAGCTGCAACTAACAATTATTTCTGAAATCAATTAACCATCAACTATGGACATGTATTTTATTGATATTCAGATACTGGGAGCAAAAAAAAGGTGTGATTTAAAAGAAAAATATACTAAATTAACTAAATGTAGCACAAGAACGCTTAGAAGCACATGCAGTAGTGAATAATGAACAACTTTTAGACCTAAAAAAGCTGAAGAGTTGAGTTGTGATGTTTAAGATTAATGCGTACAAAAGTCATTTCAGTTCAACTCAATGTAAATCTGTAGTCAAAGTGCATGTTCCTTCTGTACTGCAACCCAGCATCCGCTAGATTCTGTGTTTTATAACAGTTGGGAGTGGTGGGTTGGTGGAATGGGACGGTGACAAATGAGAACATTTTGATTGAAGAAAACTTTTTTTATTTAATTTCTAATTATTATGGTATGGTCTCATGGATCATGCTTCACAGGTGTACAAGAGGTCATATTTAATTCCAGGTTAACTTCTAAGCCCTGCATGTTTTCACTGATAATGCATCCCAACTAGAGTACTGGCACCTTAAGCAGTTAATACTGGATAAGCAGTGCAGACATTTATTCCTACCAATGTATTATATGACAAATCAAATATTCAAATAATTACGGCTCTCTCCTGTAAAGTTCAACCAATATATCGGTTTTGCCAATTAATCGGCACCGATAGTTGATTCCGGTTATCGTCAAAAATCCACGCTGATAGTTTTTCCGGGTTACTTTTTGTTACTTCTGTCTTTAATGTACCTCAATATTTATTAATATATTAATATTTATTTCATATAGCACACTTTCATGATTCAGTACTGTTTTTTGTTTTTTGTAATAAAGTTCAGTAGTATTTTATATGGAGTATTGTGTTTTTATTTTGTTTAGTTTTAGTTAGTATCCAGTATCCATTTAAAAAACCTTCGGTTATCTAATCTGTTATCGCCAAGTACAGACCGACATAGCTATTGGTATCGGTAAAATTCCATATCGGTCGACCTCTACTCTCCTGTACAATAAATAATTCTATTTTTCCAGGGCGGAACGTTAAGTCGAGGGGTGGGGCGGGACAGACAATGCAGTATAAAGTTACTCAAATTAGGTAAGTGTTTGCGTCTCGAGGGCTGAAAACCAAGCATTAGCGTACCATGTAAGCCAATGTGTACTTGCGTACAACTTATGTCAACCCCTGATTATAGGCCATTATTTTACATATGTTGGAATCAGTGACATGTAATCAGCTTAGTAAACTATTTGTTGCCCTTAAAAAAGTTTTGATTCACTTGATGTCCAAATAATGTCCTTAATTAAAAGAAAACAAGAAAACCCTTTCCTTAAAATGACTGCATTATCTATTCCCATCAGTGCTGCCTCCTACAGGAGGCAAATACAGTAAATAACCTCAGCACCCTAGGAGGCCTTAAATCCCCCCATGGCTTCACGCTCCGAGCTCCCGCCACACCGGCAAATTCCAGGCAGCTAAAGCTGACCAGATTAGAGCGGTCAGCTGAGGGCCCCATGAGGCCCTGAAGGTGGGGGTTAACTGTGACCAAAAGCAGGTCAGGAGTCCAATAAAGGCAATGTAAGGAAAAAGAAAATAGGTCTAGTGAGGACAACGACATTGCAGTTGTAACAGCAGAGGGCAAGTGGTCAGCTGACCATGTAAGGAGTAGGGTAGTGGGCCAAGCCCTGGATGCAGAGTTGAAATCCACAGGCTTAAAAGCAGCTCAGTAAGCAGCTGATGGTGGTGCTGGAGGCACGGAGAACTCTGCAATTATAATGAGCAAGCATTTGTTGGGCCACTGTGTTCCATCTTCTGGCCCCTCAAAGTGGATAAAATTACCTGCATTTACGATGCAATGTCTCTGAAGAAAAAACACTAGGGGTGTTTAACACTAATATTATTCACCCTCTGAAAGTAATGATTAAACTAAAGCGATTCTGCAAGGTCTGCATCGTAACTGATAATATAAAAAAATGGAAGGCGAAAATAATATCCAGTTAAAAAATAACAGAACTGCAAAGTGATTAAATCGAACTAAATTGTGGGGAAATTTACGATTTTCTGATGAACTGAATCATAATAAGTGAGGTCACAGTGAGGTCAAACACATAAAAAAACAAAAAACAAAAAAAAAACATCACACCCATCTTAAAAAATAACACTTAAAAAAGCCTTTATTGCTCAGTCATTACTTCTCACTGCCGAAGCAGCAATACACACCAACCTGAAGGCCTGAGGGTAGCAGGGTGTGGAGCCATATGGCAGGAGACAGACAAACACTTAATCAGGTTTAGCCACTGTTTCCACTCCATCCTTTTAGCGCTAACTGGATTGCTAATAGGCCAAGAGGGAGTGGACAGGGGGCCATCCTCAGCACACCAGCCTCAGAGCTGCAATACAGGAGGCAGAGCCTGCAGGCGACTGGGGAAACAATGACTGCAGGGTGGAGGTGGGGGGTAGGGGAAGGGGGTTTGGGAGATAAACGACTAGCACAGGAAATCCGAGACACACTCTGCTGTTGTGGTGGAACAGTAAAGAGACGTGCTGGTGGCGGCGGCATGGGAGGAGGGAGAGCTGACATCTAGTCAATGAGCAGAACGGGAAAAGGATCAAAGGGGGTCCCACCGGATGGTGAACCATTACAGAAAGAGCACGGAAGGAATGGACGGATGGATAGCTGGATAGTAGGAGGGGTTGGAGGAGGGATGAGGAAATATATGATGCCAGAACTTAAGTTTAGAAAGAAAATAAGCCCCAAGCATATCCAGTTACAGGCAACCAGAGCCTGTTAAATGTTCCTATTTATCACACCCAGTTTTTTCCCTCTCCACTATCTGGACACCACCTTCCACTTGAGGTATCAACTGGCAGAAATATGGGGAATCAAACATTTCATATTCAGTTACATTTAAAGGGAAATTCCACCTGACTTTTCCAAATTTCTCCATAATAAAAGTGCTTTGTGAGTGGCTTGGCCTTAAACTCTTTTCTTTAGTGTGGTGATAATAGGAACCAGGGGTCATGTCCAAAATGCAAACAATCTTTTCATTTAGTAAATAATTAGGAAAAAAAGCTACATGTCACCTGAGTTATCATGATAAAAAAAATTTAATCTGGGAACTGTTTTGCCCTATATTACCCTGCATGAGGCTCTCAGTAATGCCTTAAAAATACTTTTGTGTAATAGATTTCTGTGATGATTTTTCAACTCTTAAGCCATATGGTTCCTATTTCCAGTGTCGTGATCAATTCTGACTAGCGTTGAGAAAAATGCCAGAAAATGCACAAAACAGTTACAAAATTAAATTAAATGTTGAATATATTGTGCATCAGTCTGCTTCAGGTCTGCTTCTACTCCCGTGTGTGCTTCTTTACAGTTGGTGTGTACAGCAAGGCCGGCAGCCCAGGGAGGTGGGAGCAGGAGGGCCATGCAGGCTGTGGCTGCTGCCTTGTTTGTGTGTTTAATGGTCTGTACGAATCCCATCTCGTTAAAGGCGGCTGTGATTGCCTGGCCATTAAACCATGCCGAGAGTGGAAAGGGACGAGAGAGAGAGACATACACACATTCAGAACACCAGTGTCTGTTGTGGATCCGTGAACATTCAGTCATCTGTAATCTGCATGTACTGTGCAGTGATGTGTTCAACAGAGCGATTCCTGAGGCACACAGCAATATAGAGTCAGAGAAAGACTTAACCCTTAACAACAAAGCATTAACATGAAGCATGGCATACAGTCCCTGCTCCCACTGATGTTCACAGCATTCCCCGGTAGGACTGAATCTACAGTGTGTTACGCTGCCTTGGGCACCAGAAATAAACCTCTCTCCCTCTTTCTCAATCACACGCGCACCACATTAAACACCAAAAAAGCAAAAAGAGCAAAGGTGGGAAGCACAGATGAAAAGCACAGTCAAGCTGGCATGAGAAGTCAGCAGTACTCTGCCTGAATTTTGCTCAAATACACCGGTTCACTTTGGAAAAAGGGCGAAAGTGATGCGCTCTTACTCTTGAGGAATCGGTTGCGAACCCACTTGTTCTGCTTCCGGGCATACCGCCGTGTCGCCAGCTTCAGGGCCTCGATACCTGAGACAGGAATACAGAGACAAAATTGAATCTATAGCTTAAATGTCTCAGATAAATGGCACTGCCAGTGGTACCAAATATCTGAAATAAAATGTACAGATCTGAAATAAAGCCTAAAGCTCCAGTGATCTACAAAATGCCCCTGAACACAGTAATGACAGATCAATAGATTGAGACCCGGCTCAGATCAGTGTCCTCGTCTGTGATACCCGTCGACATCACTAACGTTAAAAAAAAAAAAAAAGGAGGCGGGAAAGAGAGACTACAGCAGTGCAGCATTAAAGCACTACTACAACAGTATAATATATTTTGCACTGTAGTGTTACAGCACTATAGTGTTCACAGAAATCCAGTAGAACAGAATTACAGGAATGCAGTGATCATAGGCAACATATCTCAGACATATTTGGTCCTCAGCTAAGAGACAAAATTTGACAAATTCGAATCTTTTATTAATTATTCGTACAAACTGACATTTTGTGCTTTAACCAAACAAATTACAACCCAATTGAAACAATAAATACCCCATATTTATTATATACTGCTGCTTCTCTGTCCTGCTGCTGCTATTATTTGCACACCTAACACTATTCTACATTTCTGCAAACCTAGTAACTCCACTGCTAGCATACAGTGTCATAATACTGCATTCAATCAAATGTCGCCTGCATTAAATGTTGTCATGTCATTTTATTCTTGCACTCACGCTCAGGCTCTCTTGACACACTGTTTATTTTGTCCTGTCCACACTAATATTGTGGTGTTTTCTGTTTTTGTTCTTGTGTTGCACTATGGTCTTGGAGTAATGTTTTGTTTCACTGTGTACTCTAACTATTGCAGAAATGACAAATGTTTTGCCTAAACTAATCACCTTTTTTATGCTTTCTGTAAAGGTTTAGTTTTCTGTCCTCATTTCAATATCCTCTTTTCAGAAACTCTGAATGCATTCCAGTTCTAAACTCAGCACAAAAGTGAGGCTTGTTGAAATACCAAATGAACAGGAAAAAGGAACCAACTTTGAGGGATATATCTACCAAAAATCCATTTCTGGTCAAAAAGAATTCAACCGCAAAGCAATCTCAAGAAACTTAAAGAACATTTCGATCCTTCACGCTTTCTGCGGAAAAGCATGAAACCGGGTTTCTCTAGCCAAGGTGCACTGGTTCAACTACAAAATGAACTCGAAAGGAAATGATCAAGCAATTTAAGTCATGCTTGGAGGCCAAAGGAGAGAATCACCTTTCAGTTTGAGCTTCTCTGCTTCCTCCTGACTGATGTCTGCCGGGGCTGTGAGGTACTCATGGAACTCTTTAAACCCAATAGACTGGAAGATGCCATGCTGGTAGTCTTGACTGAAACACAGATCACGACAAAACAATTTGGCTCACTTTCCTACACAAAAAGGCATCGTGTTTCATACATGTAAAACTTTTACAGGTTTGCGTTAGGAAACAGTCAAAAATTTGCATACAGTGAAATACACATTCTTCTGGGAACATTGCTGTAAGAATGGTATTCAGGTACAGATGTGCACACAGCTTTTCTGCCCCACAGTCCAGTGCTGGAGGCGTTAACCCATTAAACTGATGCTTTGCTTAAAGAAGGGTGACTCTAGGTTCATGTGAAGATGCTCCAAAGTTTCCCAAACGCATAATCTCTGCTGAGTACACAGGCTGAGGGTGAAGTGACCTCTACAAAACACATGACGTGCAAAAATTGCAAGACAGCTGAAACCTCCAGATGGATCACTGAACAATTTTATGACTGGGCTAAATCAGTTTAAATAATGTATTATTTAAATTATTTATTGTTTATTTGATTATTTATTATTTATTAAAGTGCTGCATGAATGATCTGGAGTAATGATGAAATGGTCACTTATGATGTGCACCTGAAAAATAGATATTTTTCACACCAGTGGTCTCTAAATCTGTAAATGCAACACCACTGCATGACTTTTTGCAAATTGAATAACAAACTACACGTGCATTGATGTTAATCAGTCTCAATATTTTTCCAAATTTTATTTTATGTATAGTTACTAAATGTACTTCAAAATAAAATGAAAGATAATAATATGAATAAATACATGTCCTTTCATTGGCTAAAATAATGGAGGGCTAGGAAACTTAATATCAAGGAAAAATAAACATTTTTGGCTCTCAATGCACAGATCAGTACAAAGAAATGGAAACTCCACAAGCTAATGAGGATACATTCATCAGCCGTGCACAGCAGACCAGTTATCAGCTGTAATTCTAACAGTGGACTCGTCATAAAAAAATTACCCGTAATCATAATCTCATGTACCTCTTATATTGGATTTTGACATCTTCTTGCCTGCCCTCACAACGGAGAGCATCATAATCTGTTGAAGTGAGCGGATATCCGGACAGAATTAAAGTGTGCACGCGTGTGTGAGACACAGGGGGGAGAGACCGGAGAGCAGAGCAAAGTTTGACCTTCCTGCTTTCTGACGGCACCATGTGAAAGGCGAGACGTCCGGCGGAAGAGAGGCAGACAAAGGCAGAGCGGAGGGATGAGCGCCGGAGAAAGTGGGGGAGAGAGGGCCAGTGAAAGTGGAGAGGGAGAAAAGTGCTTGGGTGGCCAGTTTGTGCAGTCAGAGGATGGTCAGCCGCGGTTGCCGTTAGCCTGAGCAGAGACAGTAGCTGATTGGGGGCAGGGAAGGTCAGGTGGGGGCGGGGCTCCCACTGTCGCGACAGATCTCTGGGCAGTCAGCCACCAGCACATCAATTCTCCGCAACCCCACCCATCCCCGGACCCCAGACAGAGCTGTGTCATCAACATCCACCCACGGAACGCGCACACATTCCGCAGTGCAGCCAATCAGCCAATATCGCTGCACAGCCAGCAAGAAACAGCACACACCACCATAATATCAATAATTAATTTTCTAACAGACCTTTATTTTCCAAATAAAACATGCCTTATTTCAGTAATAGATTACATTAAACATGATTCCTCTACACAATTGAAATAATAATTTAGAATGGACTGGTGAATACAACACAAACTTGTTCTGATGCTTCCTATATTTGGTTTGTCCAATATATAAAAGCCATTTTGCCAGATGTATGATCCCTAATGCTGGGTCTTAGAATGCCCTAAATTGTTGTGTACTGTATAGTGCAAAATGCTAAATAAAACTAAAAATAATGAATACAATCACTACAGGCTGAATAGTGATTTTATGTACAGTATATCAGTGCATTTCTTGTGGAAGCACAGCATTACTTGTAGTTTCCATCAGAAACCTGGTTTGACTCAATTTTCATTGAAATAAATCAGGAGCTGCTGCTGGAGTTTCACACTTCGAGGAACCAAAACTCTGTTCTTCCTACCAGCTCACAAAATATTTCTTTTTACAAATAACAAATTTTGATTCTTTCTATTTCTTTCTTGTTTGTTGGCATTTTTTTCTCTTGTTAAATTTGCGAGCAGAAACACACATCACATGCTGAAAAAAAGGCTTTGCATGCATTTTGGACAGTCCTGTAGACTATCATTTCTGCTGCTTTTTATACAGGGACGTTAAACTGCTTGCTGCAACAGCACACATTAGCCCAACCCCTCAAACACAATCACACAGCCAATTTGTATTCTGTAATTATTAATCTGTTATCTTTTTAAGGTAAAATATATGTGCTATTACTGTTAAACATAACATTAACCAACAAGCTTAAAAGTTCAGATCTGCTGACATGTGGGAACACTAGTGTTTTGCGGCAGCCAGAATGAAATAAATCAATGAATGGACAATTAACTGTCACCAGGAACATTCTGCGATAGCCCAGCACATGGACTGTAACACTGTACACTGTAACACTGGACTGTAACACTACAGTTGATGAAGTAATGCTGTCCAACACGGAAGAAAATTGTAAAGTTCCCAGCTGTTTCCATTCCCACTAAACAGCGTACCTGTAATTCAGTCATCCACATCACTTTCTCAACCATGCCCTCAGACTAACAAAGCCAAACACAGTTTTATGCTTCACACATTCAAATAAATCTACTGATATTTTAACCTTAACTTTAATAACCTATTCACAAATCAACCATTAATTTAGCTTTTTCTTTTACACTTCTTTCAAGCGAACATTATGAGATCTTGAATGGTCACGGTGCATAAAAGGCACCAGCATCCCATTACTCACAGGAAGCTTTTAAAAAAATCTGTCTGTTTTTCAATATTTTCCTCAAAACCTACACCATTAAGAATAATCAGAACTACTGCTAATACAAAACAAATGCATGATGCTCCAACAGAGAGGGTGTAAATATGTCACTGAAGTCTGGCTGCACTTTGGAACATCAAATCTGATGAAATGTTTGATTAAATCTTGGAAATAAAAACTGGAGAACTGTCAACTGCATGAGGATCAGCACTGTTGTCACCAGACTTGGCAAAACACGCCTCAACCAAAAACAGATGCTAATGTTCTCAGTGATATCACATGCAGTAAATTAACAGTTTACTGGGCAGTTGTCTAAATTTGGACAACTACTAAGCCATTGATCAGTATGGAGAACACATTTAGAATCAACAGTTAGTTACATTACATTCATTTTTTAGGCGCTTTTATCCGAAGTGACTTACAATACGAGGAAACACTCAAGTTTCAGGGCAGTGTGAGAAACAGAGGAGACTACTAAGTGCTAAAACTCTTTATGTAAGAGTAGTGCATTAAAAGAGGAGCTGCTCTCTGAATAGAGAAGTCTTCAGGACGTTTTTGAAGCTAAAGAGGGATACTGCTGCTCTGGTCTGCTAAGGCAGCTCATTCCACCACAAAAGAGAAGAATCCAGACTGGGTGTGTAATAGAGGTCGACCAATATGGGATATATCGGTCTACCTCTAGTGTGTAGGGAAGGCAAGAGCCCTGCTAGCTACAATACAGCCATCGTATCAACATATCTAAGTAACAATTATAATTTCTGCAGGCTTTACGAAATAATTCTTAAAACCTGCAGAATGAATTGCCAGGGCACATGATTTCATTTTGTATGTGAGAGCTTTGACAGTGTCAGGGCCAGTTCTCCTCAACCTCACGCGGTGACTCACATGGAAAGCACAGCTTTCACTATGACAGAACAGGACAGGATATCACCTGAGAAGAGTGAAGTATGTCAAATGGCAATAACCAAATTTAGCATTAAAGGATTGCAGTTCTTTTCAGCTTCGGACACTCCTTGGTTTAGGTTGTTTATGTAGCTCAAAAAATATTGTTTTTCCCCTCGTGTTACTATACAACAGTGGTTACAATAGTTTGTGCTTTGTCAGGCTGTTCTGAAGACCAGTTTTTGGCCTGGGGAAGTGGTAATTAATTATCCAAAACTGAATATTAGCTTGAAACAAATTTGTTTACATATGATAATTTGCTATAATGATGTTTACAGTTGCAGGATGCTTAGTGGGAGTAAAATCAAGTATCAAATCTGAGCTTATTTATGTTTAGTGCAAAAAATATATACCCTATCTCACCAATATCCAAATTGAGATGTACGCTTGGTGAAATAATTACAAAAGCATTAAACCCCAGGTACACGCTCCCCACCCAGGGATATTCGATCAAAGATTTTATTGTTGCCACAAAGGTATCTATTTGGTATCAATATTGAATTTAAGGTATCAGATCAGTATTAATATTGTTGAGTGTTTTTAAACAACTTGATGAGAAGTGTGCAATATAACTAGGGATGTCCCGATACAACATTTTAACTTCCGATATGATACCGATATTGCAGCCTTCAGTACTAACCGATACCGATACAAATCCGATACAATAATCAGCACAAATCATGAATA
>JBBKCR010000134.1:14385381-14407978 GCA_037577295.1 Ladigesia roloffi
AGAGATAGAGAGAGAGATAGAGAGAAAGAGAGAGAGAGAAAGAGAGAGAGAGAGAGAGAGAGAAAGAGAGAGAGAGATAGAGAGAGAGAGAGATAGAGAGAGAGAGAGAGAGAGAGAGAGAGCAAGAGATTTAGGAGTGGGGGGGACTCGGCTGAGTGAAAACAGACTAAACTGCATCATTATTTTTGGTTCATTAAGTGTAATGTATTAAGCAGAGTTAAAAATTGAATTAAAATGTTTCAAATTCAATCATTTTGCTATAGAATCTAACTAATGATTGTTGGCAAAAACTACAGTAAATTTGCCTAAACCACATATTTCTTTTGCTTTTTTGTGCCAATTTTTAATTCCCCATATATTTTAGTGCTAAATTAAGAAAAATGTAACTCACTAATTTTGTAATATAAATGTTAATGTACATTTAAATACATTTTCATATAAGAATAATATTTTTGTACTATCCAGAGAATACAAAGAAAGCTTGTCTTTCGTGGCCTTAACAGGCTGCTTGCTTCTTTTCATTCTATTTACAAAGCACAAATGATACATTTTAATTAGAATATTTGAAAACTACAAGATTCATTGTTTCTAGTGGTGTTACTTAAATGCTTCTAGGACAAAAAGTTATGGAGCTTTGGATGATTGTTCTGGAACAGTCGAAATATCCCTCAGGAGGGAGCTCCAACCTATGAGGGTTAAATACTGCTCTACTCGGTGCAGAGGCGGACTGAAAAATGCGAGCCAATCCGGGAACATCAATTATCAAACTGTAAAAATTATTGGTGATTACCTGCACATTTTACTGCAATTTTAGTACTAAAAATTGCACCAATTTATTAATGTATTTACCTGTTTATCCCAAAGAAAACAAAAGTGCATACCAAAGAAAATTCCCAAGCTAGAATTACAGTACAGTATGTACAGTGTGAACTGGAAATAGAATATAGTCTGACCTTTATATTTTCATTAAAGCTAATGTATTAAACTGAGTTTTAAATTAAATTAAAGTGTTTTGGGAGCATATTTAAGATTTACATGATTAACATTTTATTTACAAGAACATTTTTTTCTTTATATACAGGTGCCCTTGGAACATAACCAACACAAAAAGCAGGGGATTGCTGTAAACCTATTTTGACCTGTAACCACTAAAGAAACTGATTCGCAAAATGGCTTTTAAGGGCCCACATTCCTTCAGTATTTCATGACAGCTTTCATTGCTTACTCTTACATAACAATTTTCCAATCTCTGTGTAGAATTCAACAAGCAATGTTATATGGCAGTGCTTTAATACTGATTTGTGTAAATAGCATCTTTAGCAACTGGCTGCTTAGCTTGCATAATCAGGATGAAACTGCTGCAAGGCTGAATAAAAAGCTTCACGTTAGTGTGTTAAAACTATGATTTGAAAACTGGCTGTTTTAGCAGAGTGGTTTACAAATATGAACCGAATGGACAGATTAGTGCACATACATTGGGAAACTTTAGCAATATGTACATATTTTGTACTATAATATACTGAAATGCTAATGTTTCATCCATATGAAAGAATGTTGTAAGAATGTTAAGCGGTTACATAACGACAGCAGATGCATTGGCGTGAATCCAGCATTTAATGGGAATCTGTCACCCCCCAGATATATAAATGAAGTTTTTACATGAATGCCAGAGAACTTAACCTTGCCACGACTTGCCAGTCGTGTGGATCATGACACGTCCAACTTGAAGCTGGAAATCCAGACAGCTCGAAATGAGCATACACATTACTCCATGTCATCGTGTAATAGTAATTTGGTTAGAATGCACCCAATGTGGCACAATGTATTCCAACAGGATCATCCAGGATTTTGTGCACCAATGCTAGATTACATTAATTCGGGAAGTCCAGAATCTATGTGAATCCTGTGAATCTTGCACACCATGCAGCATTAGCATTAGCTTCATGATCAGAGCACAGCTTGTATCCAGACAACGCATCACAGGAAAGGCAAGATGACTTAGGAGCAAAATATCCCTTATGAAAATCAGTTTCACATGTCAGTCAACAGTGGTAGATAATCTTGGCTTTAATTACGACACGTAGCACCCTGTAGTATTTCACACAGTCGCATGAACGGTGTTCTATCCAAGCCTAAACGTCATCCAGAACTTACGAAAAATAATTAACGGTCTATACGTGACTGCTGAGTAGTCGTGCATCGATAATATATATTTTTGTCTGCTCTGAGGATGATCGTCCTGGCCTTTCACGTATACCAGTCTCCCTACAGCCATGTGGCGAACTCACCTGCATGGAATCGGCGCTTATTATTTCCCCTTGCACCCTCTTCCCGAGCTCAATCGCCAGTTTAGACTTGCCGGTACCGGTAGCCCCTAAAATCACGACCAAAGAAGGGACAGCAGCTTTTCTCAGTGCACGCTGCACCGCCACATTGGTGGCGGCCATGACGGAATCTCCACGAAGCTTCCCCCAACCCGCTCTGCGCATGCGCACAGACCTCGACGAGGCGGAGCGAACCGTATCCTAGGAAACCTGAAGCTATTTCCATAGCAACAAAGATTTCGGACGGATTTACAGACTGTTACTGTGTAGATCACATAATGCACCGATGGACAAAAGTATTAGGACACCTATTTTTTAGAGTTTGGGCTACGCCCCTTATTCCAAAGAAGGGCAATCATACCAAGACATTTTGGACAATGCCATGCTTCCAACTTTGTGGATACAGATTGGAGAAGAACTTTTTCTAGACCAGCATGACTGTGGCCCAGTGCCCAATTCGAGTGTAAAATAACTTCACTAGTCCGCACAGATTCCTGACCTTAACGTCACCCAAACATATTTGGGATAAACTTGAATGGAGACTGTGAGTCGGACCTTTTTGTCCAACATTGTCCAGTGTGTGACCTCATAAATGTTCTACAAAATGAATGGGCACACATTCACACAGAAACTCCAAAATCTTGTGGAAATCCTTCCAAGAAGAGTTGAAGCCTTTTATAGCAACAAAGGGTAACCAATTCCATATTAAAATTTTGTTAATAATATTACCCAATATGTCCCAATACGTTTGCTCATATAGTGTATTTAAAAGAAAAAAACAATTCTTCAATTGATTCCAGGTAAATGCTCAAAATGATGTCCAATTACTCTTAACGTTAATATTGTCTACCCTGTTGTAATATTACATGAAATTTTACATTAGTCCTACTTGACTATTTTAATAAATCTGGGTATGTTGATATTTGTTCCCCAAAAGGGTGATGAATCTGCTTATAGATGACCCCCTCCTCTGTGGAGAGTTTTCAGCTTAAGTGGGACAGTTGGGAAGATAAAGTAGGGTGCTGCTTCAACATTTATACTACATTATCAATGACCTACTATCAAAAGATGTTGATCAAATAAATGACACACTTCTCTGTAATGTTTTATGAATTTTTGACGTTTTTCAAAACCAAAGAACCGGCAAGAGCCTTTGGATATTAGGATTCTTATGCTGTTGGATTTACTGGGATTTTTTAATGGATTAGATGTTTTGCAGTCCCACACACAGAGATATATATAGTGAAGTAAAGTTGGTGTTTACTGCCATTTTAACCATACACACTGTACACAGTGAAATTAAACAATATACAATATACTTGGCTGCTTTTTTTGTCCAATCAGCATGTTGCTTTATTTGTATATGTCTGAGTGTACCAAAATATGAATAGTACACACACACACACATTATGTATATATATATATTTTTTTTTTAACATGTACACAGCACAGTGCCTGTAAACTTGCGTCCAGCTTAACCTGAACTCAGTCTGGCTCCGGCAGTCGGATAGATTTTACACTCCACCATGCACACACACACTTTTGTTGACTTTCTGAAGAGCATTGCCTCAACGTGATAAAAAAAAGAATAGCTGGTTTGTTGCTATGGAAACTGAACGGCCTGCGCCATGGAAAAAAGAGACACCAGTTGCCACAGCAACCAGTGTGCTGCAAGCGTCCGCGTGCATGAAATGATCCAAACTGGTTTCCTCACCCTCGCCGCTACAGGTTAGGGGCAATACAGCATGCTTAACTCGTAATATAGAAAACCCTTTTAAATCATCTAGGTCATGTGAGTAATAGTTACACTAAGGGATGGATTTGGGGTATAATCCATGAACTGAGGAGGGACCAGTCATGAAGCATCCTCAAGGTTGTACCACAAATTATTTCACCTTGACATAATCTGATCTTCTCTATTACCTATAAAAAAAAAAACGAGTCCTTTAAATATGGGGAAATTAAAATGGGACAACGGCCTACAGCATCTCTCAGTTCTCCAAATTGGTACAACTTAGCCCTATTAATAGGACTAGGTCTTGATTCAAGAGACTGCACTCGTTTTGCCAAACACTTTAGTCAGTCTTCATGCACCTGTTATATGAAGGCCTTTTTTTTAACTGTACATTCATTCATGTGTTTAAAAAAAGTACATGAGTTTGTTGCTCTTTAGCATACTTCAGCATTCACTTAATGCTATTAACCAAAATAAAAACCAAACACAACAGACTGGATAATTTGATTTGAATTTATTAATTGTCTGACTTCTATAGGCTCATGAGGTACTGAACACAAAGTGCTTAATGCTGCTTTAATGCTCCCAGCGTTTGCCCACAGTGGCCACCAGGAGAGAGCAAAAGAAGCATGAAAAAAAAAAAAAAAAAAAGACTGAAAGTCATGTAAGAAAGAATGACCAAAACAGGGAGGGGAGGGGGTAACAGAAATCAGGCAACTTTCATTCTTAAAGCTTGTCTCTTTCCAAGGAAAACAAAGACCAAAGAGCAGTGGGATGCTGGTGGCATATGCAGGTCACAGCATGTGAGAAAATCTAATGCAGTGAAGGGGAGTATGTAGCCAGTGACAACCAATCAAAACTTTCAGTGAGGATTCAGTCTATTCCTATTCTGTCCAAGAAACATTTACTATTCTAGCACTGATGAATAGGACAACTTAAGCTGAGATAAGCATGCTAACTGAACTGATGCAAAGTTAGTGAGCTAAAGGGCTGAATATGTGACACAGGGGTCTAATGCAGAATGCAAAGGGGAATTATTGATGGATAAAAAAAGATAGATTAAAAAAAAAAAAAAAAAAAAACATATCCCACCAGCATTGAAAGAAAATGTAACAGGGGAAAAAAAGAGGAGAAAAAACCCACAGAAAATGACAAATATTACAAAAACACAAAGAAATACTGAAATCTGTAGGAAAATAGAGTACAAAAGTCTCTCTTCAACATTTACAACTTGCTAACTTATTTTAAGATTTTACACACTGAAAAAAAAATCCACAAGATGAAATGAGTAGGCAGTGAAAACAGCATCAAAGTGGCTAGTGATACAAAGTAAAGTTTGATAGTGTCATTTTCTTTTTTTTTTCTTTTTTGTTTTTTACTTTTCTTAACAAAAATAGAAGCTTTGATATATTGAATAAGCCAAGTGGGCTAACAAAGTTTCAGGACATATGAGGGGGAAAAAAAAAAAAAAAGTTAATCAAATCAACAGCATTGATTTTGGTATTAAAACAGAAAGCATATAGAATATATTTTACACATGGATCTACAGCAGAGCTATTATGTACAAATATGTCACAGTTTATATACACTGCAAGGCTGTGTAAGGCATTGACTCAAATGTGCACCAATAGAAGATTTGAGAAAAGTGAACTTTATGGACAGACAGCAAAAGCGACGCGACTTCTCACCTGTTCGGCCGCAGCCCTAGCAAAATATTGCAATGGGCACAGAAACTTCACTTTGAAATTGTTTTGCTAATTTTGAAGTTTAGTTGTAACGCAGCAGGGCATTAATTATATAATTCAGGTTTTACTAAGCTCATGTAATCAGATTATTTTTTTTCTTCAAGTTTCCATTTCACAAAATCATTTTATTAGGATGGTTATTCGTGCATACAGGCTAAATGCTACATTTCAAACAATGCCTAAACGGCATGCTAACTCAATATTACCCCTATGAATATACTCAAGTGGATTGTTTTAAGAAGTAAAATAATTTTAGGGGTTCTCACCATCTGACTTCTTTTAGCAAAATATATAAATAATCAGCAGGGCCTTCTTTGGGACAGTGAGTGAAGTTATAAATCAATAACACATCATGGGAAACAGCCACCGCATCACTCCATTTGAAAGCATCCTTCTCCCTAACTCCAGAACCAAATGTGCAAAAATCATAAAAAAAATAGTATTTATAACAATACAAAATAAAGTACAGGTGTCTTTGCTTTTAAATATCTCAGTTTTTAACAGAACTGTGCAGCTCGTGTGACTGGACTGGCTCTTTCAAATGACTATCTATCTATCTATTTATTTATTTATTTATTTATTTTTAGGAGCGTTTCAGTTCTGCTAGCCTTCGAAGTAACTGCTGTTGCCTGTTCTTAAGCTGCTTCTTCTCCTGAATCTTTTGCTTGTCAGTGATGTGCAGTAGACGCAAGTACTCTGTTGCTTTGGTCAGGATTACCACCTTGGGTGTCTTTGGACAGTCCACCAGGCTCGGAATCTCATCCCTCAGGGCCAGAAAGCGCGAGCGCAGGTCGTTGCGTCTCTTACGCTCCAGAAAGTTGTGGTTCTTGCGTCTGTCCATGTCTTCGCTGTCTGAGCTCTGCGGGCTTGATGGCTGGGATTTGGGGCTGTGGTGGCACAAGGCATGGGGCGGGGAAGCAGCCTGTGTCGGGATGGAGACCGAGGCAACAGGCAAGTGTGGTTTCTCAAGCATGTGCGGCGCGGAGCTTGTCCTTGGTTGGGAGGCCTCTTGCCGCACCCTCTTGCGAGGGGGCTCTGCATCATCATGGCTGTCAGGGGAGGGGGCAGCATAGTTGTGCTGCTGCTGGTGAATAGAGATGTGAAATCGCTTCATGCCAGGGTCATAGGGGTCAGCTCTCACGGTGATTGTGACCGGCTTACGGGAGCTCACCAGGCGTGGCTTGTTGTGCTTATGCTCCACTGTCACCACATCAATCTCCTCATCATCTAAAACAGTAAAAAAACAGTAACCATTAGTAACTATTCTACCTACAGGCCTTCTAAATTGTTCTAGCCCCATTTGGCATAAAATTAGCAGCTGGATTATTGTCCTGAAAATTCCATCCACAACTCTTGAGAGTCCTCCAAGCTAAGCATTATGCATATAAACTAATTAGACACCAAGATTTCACATGAATGCTGGGCTCAGTGAGCGAATGTCCCATAAAAGCATGATGTTTGACTCGATTTAATGATTCTACAGCACCTCACTCAGGGCAGGACGCTGTGTGCTGCTATAAGTCTTGCAAATGTTCTGGACCAGCAGTCTTATAAACATTAAAGGGCTTTTACAGTTTTAGCCAACTGTTCTAGGTTTACTTCAGATGCACTCATGGTCAACACATGCATCATCGCAGCTGAGTATCCAAACTACGGCACGTGATAACTGCTCTCATTCATTGAAAACCGAATGCAGCTCAAGGCAGAGGGAAAAAAAGTCGCACAAGGACATAGTCTTAGAGTCCAGATACTTGCAAGTGTCTGTATTCCACAACTATAATGTAAAAACACTGCAGTCCTGTTACAAGGTCCTTTCCTGTAGCTTCTGAATCAAACAGCTGCATTGTGGTAAATACCTTGCCTTTTAAAAGGTTCAAGACAGAAAAATACTAATCTGATTTACTCTTGCAATTCTTCACATCATCCTTCCAACAGAGCCACTTAAGTTTTTTAAAAAAAAGCTGTATTTTGTTCCTAGTGATCAAAGGAACTAAACGATGTTCCAACAACTCATTACGTTTGCTACACTTCTCACCGATTCCTCTTTCAGCTGATCGGTCTCTACTCCCTGCCCACAAGTAAAACAATCCATCCCATTGTTTGAGTACAGGAATGTAGGACTATGGCACAAGTCCACATAGGCATTCCACAAATGATGTCAACCTCAAAAAGCAAGGCGTCATTCCATAACTCGAGTAAAACCTCTGCAAGGCTTAATTACTTACAGGTATTATATACACTCTGTTTAAAACTAAAAGGAAGTAAAGAAATGTTGCTTTATGCAAAAGAGTCAAATAAGCAAGCGTTGCCTGAACTGACCATTATAAGTTACTATGGTTTATGAAAAATGCTCATTATAAAAAATGTATAAAACTACACACATAGTACACTTAGATCAATGTCAAGTAGATATGCCTACCAGAGGAGTCTGTGCGTGACTCTGACCCGGACGACACCTGTTTCTTGCAGCTGCTCAGGGGGAAGGTCAGGACAGCAGCTGGATCCACACAATCCGTCGCCAAGCTGTTGAGAGCAGGCACGCTGTCTGCAGGGACGCCCTGCGGCTTGCTGGGGTGCGGCGAGTTTGTCTGATGGCTGAAGGGCAGCTTGGACTGGCCCGAGCAGGACAAGCGCTCACTGACCACTTTTTCTAGCCGCTGGCTGGCGGAAAAGCCGCTCCACATGCAATCCTGGATAATAATGGAGCTCAGGTTGCCGAAAGTCTTTTCTGCACTGATTTTGCATTGTCCCTCATGCTCTTCATCCTGCCCTAAGAACTGTGACACCCACTCCAGCTTGTCCCCCAGCGATGGATACACAGCTCCACTGGCACCCTCCACTGTCCTGATGGGAGACATGGGTGGGGTTGGCACCAGCTCGAATTTCTTCCAAATGTCCTCGCTTGGTGCGGTGGACTTGAAGACGTCCTCGTCCAGGTTGTGGTCATCGTAGAAATAGTGTTGGTATTGGTCGCATTCCTCCATCTCCCACCTGTCACACGGCAGAACGTCTGCACTGACTCCTGGCATCGGTCTCATCAACCACTCAACTTCACACTTCGCTAAGTCACAGCACACAAGATCTGAAGGAGAAGAAGTCGTTTAGAACCTCAATTTATATGGGACATGACTGAAATCTCTCTCACTGCTACAGCCGATTTGACGGTAATCAACTCACAAGTTGTTTTATATGTTAGAATATAGGGATAATTTGATGGTTTTCCAGCCCTTTGTTTAATATCTACTTAGAAAACTGGCCCCAAAAGTATGTGGGTGTATTCAACTTATGTAGCTAATCCTTAGCTAAAATAGGCAAGACCCACTCATGTTGTTAATAATTGAGGAAGCCTGCAAAACATACTTGAGAAATGAGAGCAGTGTGCCTGAGCTCACAGTTTGGTGGTAGAACCGAAAAGTTTCTTAACATGCATGTATTACACAACTCGGTGCAGTGTGTCATTGGGGTTAAAGCGACAGCTTTGTGAGTTCAGAGCTGGCTCGCAGTTCTTCTGGGAAATTACCTTGCTGCCCAGGAGACTGCAGCCTTACAGCTTAGTACTCACTAAGGAGCTACTGGTTCGACTAAACTACTCAGGTTTCAGCTCTGAGTTTCTATTGAGGACCACCAAGTCAGCTGGAGCCTCAATGTACAAACACAAGACACTAAAGGTCGGTTTCCCGGAGAGGGATTAAGCCTAGTCTTGGATTATGTAGTGCTGTGAATAGCGATTTTCCATTGAAGAGGAAAGGGTAGTCCAAGACTAGGCTTAATCCCTGTCTGGGAAACCGACCCTAAATCAACTAAGAGCCACCAGCACACAGACTGCCCCTGTACCCTTACCGTAAATTCCCAAGCGTCCGTCTCCTGCAAGACATTTGAGTCGAGAAAATCCACTTCTGCTTCTTGCTTCTTGTTTGAGAGCTGAAATGAACAGCTCGGTGCTAATTACTCCCAACTCACGATTTAAGCAAAGAAAGCGTTTCCAACAAGTATGGGAGCTTCTGAAAAAAACCTGTTGTTGTATGTGTCCAAACGTTCATGCGCTGCTTGTCAGGGGGGCTGTTACTCCCAGGTTGATCTAATCAATTTCCACCACCTAAAAGAGTGCAGGGTCCCAGTCTGAGTGCACGAACAGCTCAGTCTCACTCTCTGCAGCTCTACTGTCTCTGGATCCTTCAAGCCACTCCAGCTCGTTTAATCCACAGGAGCGAGCGGGCTTATTTACATAAAGGGCTGGTAGTACTATCACAGCCACGCCCTCATTTAAAGAAACAGGCCGAACAGGCTCATTTGACCTGAGAATTTTGTGATTTAGGTTCTAAACCAGAAATATTTATTATTTTTAATATTTTTTATTAGTAGTATTAGTAGTCACTACCCCTTAATTTTACCCCATAAAATGACTTTAATTTTTACCTTACTTTCCAGGAAATTAAGGAAGTTAATGGAAAAACTGCACAGATTAAGGCTGATTAAGGGGCAAAACTACTGAATTTTTACCTTATTTTTTTCAAATATGCCCCTCAAATAACCGAAATTATTGAGTAAATTGTCTTATGTTTAGGAGGGTTAAGTTTAAAGGGTTTCCCACTCATACATTAAATCAATTTTAAGGTAAAATTAAGCAATTCGTTTGCAAATTAATGGCCACTTAATTCAAATTAAGGTGTTTGGCATATTTTCAGGGGTGAATTAAGGAGTCAAGCACATTTTAAGTACATTGTGTTTCATAGTGAGTAGTAGTATACTTCTAATAATAACAATTTAAATAAAATAATAATAATAATAATAATAATAATAATAACAGTAATAATAAAATACATGATCTGTAACCACTTACTCCTTATGAGGTACATTAATACCCAGAACCCATACAAAACCCATGCTCACACTGTTGTTGTTGTTGTTGTTGTTGTTGTTCTTCTTCTTCTTCTTCGATTTGAGAGTCAGTTTTGAATCAGTTCAAACAAAAAAGATGCCAAAAAGTTTCTTAGATAAATGCAGACATGTGTGCAAAATGCTTTAATTCCCACTTGCATTCCTATGTACAACGCATGTGTGTATGCATGCAATGTCTGTAGAAACATATTTGTGTGAGTGTGTGTGAATGTGTGAGTGTGTGTGAATGTGTGTGTGTGTGTGTGAAAATCAGATTACCACAGTTAACACACTAGAGGTGCTAATTAAGAAGTTTATCCTCAAAAGCTCATCGCCAGTAGCTGGGAAAAGAGAGCCTGAATGAACAAGCTGAATAAGTGGAAAGATGAGATTAGTGCGTGCCTCAGGATGGAGATAGTCTGATGTAAGAATGAGAATTAAATGATACATTGTCTTGCAATTTGAAGATTTTGAAATGAGTTAAGTCATTATGTAGTTTACTTTATTAATCAGACCAAGTACTAAGAAGTGTCTAAACATGATGAAATGCACTTAAATTTTCCACTTACTCGAGATCATTCACATAATATATGTTTGTGTTCCTCACTTTAGTACTGGAGCGGTGAGGCTACTGTAGTGAGCAATCCAATAGTCATCCAAATTGTCTTCCTAAATGTACATGAACAAAACCTTCCAGTAAGTCATAATGTGTCCATGAGAACTTTCCACCTTAGAGGAGATCTGGATACAGTTTCTGTAGGTTGAGAGAAATTAAGTGTAAAATGTCCATTTGTGAAAAGACTGAAATTCGTTCTCTGTGTATAATCCATTCCTCATTTGAAGCATTGGGTAGCAAGAAAAACAACAATGCATTGCTCAGGGGTACAAGGGTACAGTTATGCCACTAGCACTCCTGGGATTGGAACCCACAGCCCTCTGATCGCAAGGACTCTCTAACCACTGAGCTGATAACTGCTTCATAAATTGCGTTCATTTAAAAGATTTTGGTGACAGATGACTTCTAGTGTTTGTAACATTAATCTAGTGATTCCAGGTATTAACTAAATAAGTCAGATTTGAACAACATATGGATTGACAGACTACAAGTGAAAAACCCTGTCCAAATATTTTTTACTGATTTCTTTAAGGGTGGAAGTGTGTGTGTGTTATGAGAAATTACTATGTATCTAGCTCTCAATTAATCAAATCCTTCATCATAACCCAACCACTGTCTTCACTTAAAGTCTTAATAACAACCATCACCGCTGTTTGTAACAGTCAGGCAAATCCAAAGCTCTAACCACAACCACTGACAAACTGTGGAAGTGGAACATGCTAAACGCAGAAAGTGAGGGCCATTCAACAAGCTATTAACTATGCAAAAGATCATTTGATTATTGCAGCCTTTTTACTGGCTTCATCTCTTGCTCTCCATACAGCACTGAGAGTTTGATTGAGATGAATCTGCTGCTTCTGTCACTTCTGTCTTTTCTGTGGTGAATGTATCTCTGGTCGACATCACTCACTGCCTTTAGCTTTTGGCTCAAATGGTCAAGCTGACAGAGTAGGTTGAACACCATCTTGTCCTTTTTAGTGCACAAGATTGAGAGCAGGGGCCAAAGCAGAGATAATGAATGGTCAGAATACCTCTCATCAAACTTGTCTCTGAAGGCTGTAACCTGTCTGTTTGATCTATGAGCACCTGGAGTAATTCACACCTTCCCTTTGCCCAATCCCACACTTAATCTGGAACAGGGATGAGAGGAGGGAGGACCAGGTAGTCTAAAGCATCACACTCTCAATAATTTTGTGATCTCATAATTATTTCCTTTCACACAGGCACAGTAATATACAATCCATGGAATAAGAATACTTTGTCTTTCTGAAGTGGTAAATGTTCAGAGGAAGGATAAAACATTCATAGATTAAGCCTAGTCTACTGGAGATTCAGTGGTGAATCATCTTTGAATAATCATTTTAGACTAGGCCTAAAATTCATCTGGGTCTGGGAAACCTTTTGTCTGCATGTTATTATCACAAGATTTCATTCCATGTCTTTTTGGACCAATTCTGTTGCCACATTTGTCATGAAATATTCTCACCACACAAAATCCAGCAAATAATCTTAAATAGTCTAAAAATGAATAAAAAAAACATTCTTATTAGACAACAATTTAATGCCAAAATGAACAATAACTAACAAATACACATATCACCCGTAATCACGTGCAGTTCATGAGCTGATTTAGGTTATTTTGTGTTTAGATGCAGCACACTCTCACCTTGCCCCTATTCACAGTGATTAATTCCAGACTGGGTCCTGAAGGTTTAATTCCCCATGGGAGATGATATAGGTATCATGCACTTAAGATCATTGCTACAGTCACGGCATCAGTCAGGGTTAATGATCAATACATCTGCTGCAATGATCATGTCTGGGAACAATCATCTTAATCTAAATCGTCTCATTCTTAAACACATTCATCTAAAGACACTTTTCATCATCTATCATTCAAGCCAATAAGTCTCATTCAACAGTCTGAACATTCAAATCAGAAGAAATATCCGTAAACAATGTTTTGTAATTCTGTTTATTCCCCTGACCTTCACTAAACCACAGCTTCAGCATTGGTCGAAAATGGTTTAAAGCTTTCTATGGAGTAATTGCCATCGTACTCACAGTCAAATATCACTTAGTTCAGTTAGAACTGGTTCATTGTATGTACTGGATAAAAGTTATACACGCCAAAGTAAACCTAAATGCTTTGACTCTTTATATTTGGTTAGATCATTTTATTTGGTTAGATCAGTCAGGACACATAATCTCATAAGACAATGATCTCATAAGCCCCATAAACCCCCCATTAGAATACAGTTTAATAGGTGTGGCCGTCTGCGCTTGGTAATCACATGAAAAAACGAATTACCGAATTATACACACCATTTTAAGTGTAAACTCTTTGACGCTTAAGACACTCAGCAGGTTTTTATCTCTAATTTTCTTATTTATTACAATATTTTAATTGATTCTGTACTGTTGGTTATTATTGATCACATTACTTGGAAGGGTATGTGGGACTAAGATTTAAGACAAAACATGTAAGAATACTTTTCACTTCCTGTAACATTTAACTACTTTATATTCAAGAGCAATCAAAAATATATTTGTATTAACACCAGACAATACTTTCAGTAGTAAGGACTATAAAATAAAACAGTATATCTTCATATAACAGGCCTATACATTTATAATAGAGCCAACTAATGCCTTACAAAGCAACAACATGGTCAGTTTATTAATGCCCACCCCCAGACCTGCATTCACCTTAGAAAATGTATGTATTAATACAGGGGGAAATCTTTTGGCCAGTTATAATGATGATCCCTGGCAGCCAAAGTAGAATCCAGCAAAACAGTGATTCATTAATGAAAAGAATGTCAGCATCTTTTATCATGACATCAGGATGCTTCTGATAACCTTGTTAATGAGGTACATGAGCAACATAAAAATTCACGACTCATTAAGTTGACCACATGTAGGGAGGCTGAAAACTCACCCCCTGCTGTAGGCCTCCACCTCCACCTCTTTCTGTCTGTCTCTATCTGTCTCTCTGTCTTTCTCTCTCTCACGCAGACACACACACACACACACACACACACACACACACACACACAAATCCCTCCTCCAGAGGTGGATGTGAGGAGCTTTTTAGGGTCCACTGGCCCCTCCCTATCAGGAGGTCATTGTTGTTTCCCATTGGTTGCTTTTTAAAAGATGCGTGGCCAGTGCAGACCCTCCTCATTCCCTCGAGTGTCCGAATCCTAATAAGGAGTAATGCTGAGTAGGTGGGCTTCTCTCTAATGTGTCTATGTGATGGAGAGAAGAGGACAATGACAACCCGCTCACTGTGCAGCAGTTTATATATGCGTGGACTCAAGTTACGCCATAAATATATTTTTGTGATCGTATTTTACAACCAGAACATTTTTAATGATGGGATGTAGAACTGTATAATCCCAACCATGATTTTAAGACAAAACCTAAATGTAACACTAACATTAATTCTGTTCATAATCCACAGCTTTAGAAGAGAATGGTCAAATTTAAAACTGGTCATGGCTGAGAGATATAAATCATAAAAAATAAAAACAGAAATTTGAATGGGCTGGCTAGAAAAAATAATATGTGACATAAAATTAACTGACTAAAGTTTTTAATTGATGTAGAACCATTGAAAAAGATAATACTATGATTAGTGCCACAACTACTACTATTAATAATAACAAAACAAGCAAAAAGTACCATGATTGGAAGGTATTTAATGGAACCAAAAGGGGTTCTCCTATGGCATCACTCCAAAAAACCCTTTTGGTACAATTCTTTTAAGAATGCATGCCAAAGTGGCTGGTAGTACTCTTGCTGTAAAAGAACAGATGTTGGTGGCCATCTGTGTGTGTGTGTGAGTGTGTGTGTGTTCATGAGTGTGTGTGTGTGGTTGTGATACAGGGTGAATGAGTGAGTGAGTGTCCTGCCTTGGGTCGCAGTGTTAGCATGATTATGCTGATCAGTCACTTCAGAGGCGGTGGGGCCCTCGCTGTGGATGCCTGACAGGCGTCTGAGAACAAAACCACCGCTCTGGCCTCCGGTTCCCGTGGCAACACCAAAGCCCCGGTACAGGACAAGCTCCTTATCTCATGCAGAGAATGCCCCTGCTAGTATGTCATGTGTGGCTGAAAGACTACATACATGACTGCCACTTGAATCGGTACACAAGGTGTGGGACAACATGATCTGACTGACCTCACAAAAAATGTCACCACTCTGCAAATCACATACTTATTCACAGCAGTCCTCATCACGCAAAATTAGTATTAGTTCAGGAGCTACTGATGAGCCCAGTGATTTGTCAGGCAGGTTTATATTTCAGGTACTGTTCAGCCACAACAGTAGGTCCTGATGTTGGACGAATAGTTCTGAAACATTTGATGTGGAACCATTATAGCCGCTGTAAAAGGGGCCCATATCAAAGTCTATGTATCTGAATGTAGTGGTGTTAAAACGTCTGTTGGTTTAATGGTCAGGTGTATATATATATTTATTTATATTTATCAGGGCAGTCAACTGATGTCTTTATGTAACTTGTTTTGTCCAATGGGGCACAGTCATGCTGGAATATAAAAGGGTCCTCCTCAAATGGAAGCATAGTGTTATGTATTAAGTTTGTAAGGCATTAAGTTTGTCCTTTATTGGAAGTAAAGGGCCTAGACCAAAACAAAAAAACACAGGTGTGCCCCAATACGTTTGTCCACATAGTATATATACATACATATTAGGGGTGGAGCCGAATCTAAATAAGGTATTCAGAAAGGCACAAATGTTTTTTACGAATACAGTATTTGAACAAATATTTGTATCCAGGAAACCAGGGGCATATCAAGCTTTCCAAAAGTGGGGGTGTTCTGAGATGGAGATGCCAAGTTATAAATACAATTTAATCAATTTAATACAATATAATATGACAAAAGTAGGGGGGATGGAATCACATTTTAACAAAAGTGTGGGTGTTGACTCCCCCCCATCCCCCCGTGTGCTACACCCCTGCAGGAAGCCACGCCCCCAAGAACACATTCGGGAGCAGATACTCTGGCCCCTGGTCCCAGGCTTTCATGAATGGCCGTATGATGCTGAAGTTAGCTACTTATGCACAGCTCCTATTTGTAATATTAGTTACACCTTAAAAGCTACTATCCAGGCAGCAATATCACCATTTCTTTAACTCAGTAAAGCCCTCCCCCCCAATGAAAATATCCCAATATTTTCAGATTCCAATAAAGTGTACAGGGCATTGTCTCAGAGAGTGTGGCATAACACATTTCGCTTGTGATGTTTTGGTCTAGGTTATCTGTGGCTCCCATGGCGGGCATGCAGGGTGGACACAACTCCAGGAGACACCTGTCGAGTTGATCCAAACACAGAGGAAAGGCTGGGGTGAGTGCTGCTCACCAATCACACCTGTAAAGACAAGGAGGAGACACAGAAAGAAGACAAACTCTCACTGACTTGTGTGTGCACCGAAGGAGCATTTCAGTTTGTGTAGGTTCCTCTGGTAAAAGTCCCCTCTCCAGCTGCCACCTGGAGCATGAGGGCTGTAGACAGCAGGAGCAGGCATGACACAAGCCCGTACCTCCTCTCTAAGAGCACAGGCTTTAGATAATGTTTTCAACACAGAGAAGCCAGAAGAAATATCGAACAGCAGCTTGGTGGAGAGCCAGATGAAGCTTTGTGAAAAGCTTGGTACAGCTTGAGGGAAACCGCACAATTATCTCTCCAGATTGGCTGGACTTTATACTTGGACACACACACAACCAACCACAGGCGTAAATTTCCTGACAGGCAAGTGACAGGGAGACTTGGACACGACACAAACGGAAGAGGACTTTACAGCCCTCTCCACTTCTGCCCATAGTGAAGGCCATCAATACTTACGAGTGAGCACCTCAACTGTTCGATGGATTCCTGGGTGCCCTGTGGCAGTAGTAGTGTGTGTTCTCTTGATCATTGACTTCCTCAGCACTTCCAGTACGAATACTTTATCTCCTGCGCAAGAGTGAGGTACTGGATTTTGCGCATTTGTGTGTGTAATTTCTGCAAATACATTTCACACGAAATCATGGCTAGGATAAGTGCTGAGGGGACAATAGTTTTGACCACTTTGGGTCCCTCTGGGATGGGAAAACAGCACAACAAGGCATCTGCTTTCCTTGTTGCGGGAGTCTGGATGATAGGCTACTAAAGAACAGGGTTTATTGAGCTTGACGAGGACACAATCGCTTTGCCTGTTGGATATATTCCAGGTTTCGGTGGTCAGTGATCAACTGTGGGGGCACACTTCTAATTCCGCTTTGACCACTAGCAGTTCACAGCTAGCGATATCAACTTCTATGACAAATGGTTTCTTTGTCTCTGGTACTTTAATACTGGAGTGGTAGTGAACAGAATCTTGACTTTCTCAAACGCTGTACTAGCAGTTTGGGTGAATTGTTACCTCTGGGGCTTCCCCTTTAGGAGGTCAGTTAAGGGTACTAAAGCCTTGAATGTATTGGTGATAGAAATTCGTGAACCCCATAAATATCTAGATATGGGCAAATTGATGCAGGTTAATAGTCTCAGCACTGAATCCACAATAGTCAATACATGGCCTAGGCACCGGACGACCACACATAACAACATGTGATGTCAAAAGGACACGACAGAACCTGAGGTTACCTAATAATCGAGTGAAAGAGCCCACTGGAGGCGTGACCGAGACAGACTAGACATAACAGAACTCCCCAGAAACCGGCTTACTTGGAGCTGCACAGTGAAGGTCCCAAAGACTGGGCTGTCCCACTGACCTCGGCCATAGGGGGACAGTCTGGCCAGTTGTGATGTAACTCATCTACCGGTTCTTGACTCAAAATCTCACCAGCCAGAAGACAACCCCTATCTGCCATCTCACAAAGTCCATGAGCTGTAGGTGGGAGCCCCCATCATCCTCGATGGGTTTCCCTGCATCCAGTGGGCCCACTATTGTTTGTCTGAGGATGGAAATAGCAACAAAAGTGAGTATACATGTGAGGGGGCCCATTTAAATAAATAAAATAACATCACATTCGTAAAACTATTTACTATTCACCTTCAGTGTTTTGGTCTTTTTGCATGGATATGCTTATCAAAATATTATGTGTGTAAGAGAGACTTTGTGTGTGTGAGTGTGTGTGTGTGTGTGTGTGTATGTGTGTGTCATGTCTCTATCTCAGGCAACCTAATTGCCATGCGTCCCAATACATCTGACCAATCTAGATAGATTTAATTCCCAGCGACTCTCATTGGACACAGCTATTGGGATGTCATTCTGTTCATCTCTACGGTCCAGCATCCCAATCCGTTTTTTCTCCCCTCCCTATCGTACAGGAAATAACATCTTATCTCCTTTTAGTCAACGAAAACGAAGAGAGACATTTTAGCATACTTTTTCATTTGTAAACAACATTTAGTCTTGTTCTTATTCATCAACAATATTACATAATATATATCCTTATGCTCATCATCACGTGATGGTCTTCTGATATTCGTGTTGGTAAGTATCACATCTCTGCCCTTTAGTATTTATTGTAACAAAACATTTTCTCTGTCTCATATTCAAGCAAAAGAAAATGGATTCTTGCCATTTAGTCATGTAATGTGAATGTAGTTTTACATCTGAAAAGGGAAAAACAGCTATTTCTGTCTTTAATCTTTGAGTCCTGTTCATTGAATTTCAGGGCGTAGGTTTTGCACGTCATTCAGCTCATCTCCTCTGACTCATCACTTCTCCACATCATTGATATCTTAATGAATAGAATGTTCCCTGGACCAGCAGCAATGGTTCTACTCTGTTTCAGACGTTTGTATTAATATTTAGGTGCCTGCAGTCATTTGAATGTGACTGTGGGACCTCTTGTGCAGAGTGACCACTGTCGCTTTGTCAGCCGGGTTGCGGAGTGCACGGACTATTGACCAGCAGAGAGGAATGTGAGGGGGAGGGTCATGTGGCTGGCTTGATTGATAGGCCCTCATTAATCACAAAGGCTGCAAGGTTTTTTATTGCATTCCTGTGAGAATCAGCCCTGAGAGAGACAGAGAGAGTGTGTGTGAGAGAGAGAGACAGTGAGAGAGACAGAAAGAGACAGGGGAAGAGACAGAGGAGAAAGAGATGGAGAAAGAGAGAGAGAGAGAGAGAGAGAGAGAGGGAGAGAGAGAGAGAGAGAGAGAGAGAGAGAGAGAGAGAGAGAGAGAGAGAAAGATGAGTGAGTAAGAAAAAGGATACAGTAAGCCAAAAAAGAGTGAGTGGAGAAGAAAGAATGAAGATGACAGTGGGAGAGGGGGAACATAGGTATTAAGAGAGGGTGTAAAAGAGGGAGATGAGTAAGTGAGGATGAGAAAGGCAGGAAGGGAGAGCAAATAAGGGAGAGACATGAAGAGAAAGAAGGAGAGTGGTATGAAAAATAAGATTTAGAGAGAACATGCAAGAGTAAACTAGCACACTGCACTTTGCGGCACATAGATATCCAAGTTTACCGCATTTCTGCACACTGTATAGATCTTATTTCTAATTGTAATTTTTGTCTATTTGAAACATACATTTTTCTGTCATTTGTGTTACCTTGATTTAGCCTTTTCAAAATTCTATTTAATTTAATTGAAATCATTTGATAACTTTCTTTCAGAGTCTCATATTTCACTCCATGCTGTACTTGTATAACTACGGATGTGAGAAAAATAGAATTGTGAATCTGGAATCCTGAAAGAGATGCAGAAAGCAGCGGTGAGAGTGATAAAGCAGAGACACTACAAAAAGAGAGTGATGGAGAGAGAGTGAGATAGGAAACTGAGGGAGAGAAAGGGAGAGAGAGTAAAGTAGAGACAATGAGAGAGAGAAGGTGGCAGGGAAAGAGAGTGAGAGAGATAGAGAGAGAGATAGAGAAGAGGAAGAGAGAGAGAGGTGTCAGCTCAGCTCTGAGTACAGCTTGTTCTTGTTGCAAACTGCACTTGGCATCAGTGACAGTGGCAAAGAATAAAGAGAAGAGCTAGAGAGAGGGATAGAGATGGAGAGAGACACAGAGAGAGAGAGAGAAAGAGTGAGAGAGAGAGAATGAGGTGACAAAGAAGGAGATAAAGAAGACAGAGAGAGTAAGAGCAAGGGGAAATAAGGAGAGAGAGCAAGAGATGGAAAAGAAAGACAGCAAGAATGTGAATAGATACAGATCGAGTGCAATTTGGAAAGGGAGAAGGAGGTGCTGCGGTTTCACAGCAACAGACTCTGTTCAAAGATTTCATAATCTGGCGATAAAAGTTGCATTTTAAAAACAAAATGAAAGAACAGGATGTGGAAGGTGTCATCTCTTTACAGTAATCATATATGTATTAACTTTATAGCTGAATAAGACAATGCATAATATCAGCCTTGTCTATATCTAACAGTGTTGCAAGTGGGGTTCACATTATAGAGCAGGTAGAAACCTGCATCTTCTTCAGCTGACAATGAGTAGAACATTTTGGCTTGAATATAATATTATTTGTACTAAGCTAAGTTGCTTATTCTCAACATACGCATTATCTTACACAGTCTGGTGAAATTTTGACCGTTTAACAGAAGAACCTTCAAAAAGATCAAACCTCATTATCCGAAAGCACAATCAATAAACATTACTCCAAAACAAAGCCAATGGGAGGATTGTTTCATTTCTCTGAAATGTAATATCATCGTCACAGAGGATGTGTTCTTGGCCAAACAAGAGTTGTTGCACATTTTCACTTCTGTGTCTGGGTTTTATATTTCATGTATACATGGAACTACATTTCAAGGCTTGAGAAACCCCCCTCATTAAAATAAACATTTGCGTTTGCTTGTGAGAACGACTTTATGTGCACCAACAGGATTTACATTAAGGTAATCATTCTGGATGAAGCATTTCAGTAATGTTCCCAGCAGTGAAATTATATCCCTGTTTACTTCAGTTATCATGTATGAAACATTACAGCAGGACTCTCATACACTTCTCTTTTCAAACAGACTTTCAGGCATAAGTAGAAGTTCAACCTACAGCAGGTGTTCATTACTTCCCCCTGTGCATGTGTCCTGGGGCAGTATGCCCCCAATCTTGCTTGTTTTGATACCCACCTTTCTAGTTGGGCCACAAACAAAGTGTATAGTTTCTGTTTAAACAACACGGTGGGAGATCTGATTGCAGTAATTGACTGTACACTACAGATGCAAGGAATAGAGACTAGGCTGAAAAAGTAATTGTAAAAAAAAGTTCTAGAGGGATTCAAGCAGTGGATCTACTTCCTTCAAAGAACCCTTTCTATACCTTTTTTAAGAATGCGTTCCACAAGCACTTCCAGTTCTTCTCGTCTCTGTTAATGTCCCTTGTGTACACATCCTTACCCCTCCTGTTTCTTTTTTGTGTCTGATTTCCCAATAATATTCTTCATCTGTCAGGTTTTACTGCTGAATGATTCAAGCAGCATGATTTTCACATCATCCCCACATGTCTAGTCGTTCATTTTTAATACTGAAAGAATAAGGTTTGATGCAGAGACACTTAGTGGTGGAACACTGTACCTGCAGTCACCTACTATCCAGATTCTATCCCCCACACAAGAGATTTGTTTATTTCCTTGCAAATGCTGACATTTTAAACAAATTCCTTCAATGAAAAGTACCTTTTCAAACTAAAAGCGTGAACATTATTGTACAATTTCATGCATATACACACTTTTTTTACAGGTAATGTGTAAAATACAGACCAATGGTACATAAAACACATACTATGAATCTAACATTCACTTTCTTTGTGTGCTAAAAATGAAAACTATTCCACACACCAAGGTACCATTTTCATTTCAATACCTATCCAGTTTCTAAAGAATGGACCAATGGATGGTGGACAGAGTTCTCATTTGTTGGGGACAGAAGTAGAGAATCACATTAAAATATACAGTAATATTTACCCTTTTATTTTTAAAATGATTTTCATTGAAGGAATTGGCTTAAATTTAAGTCAGAAAAAGAAACAAAAGAAATCTAAATGTCAGTTTGTGTGGTATACTTTTTGTTTAAGGTAATTACATATAATCAGCGATATCAACTGTGTGTGTATCTGTGTTTGTGGGGAACTGTGCAGTAGGAAATAAGCCCCTGAACTGCAGGATCTGTGTCCCAGCCCTCCACATGGCCCCCTTTTATTCACACCCACTCATCTGTAAACTTCTGCTGCCTCTGCAGTCCCTGTTCAATCAGGCTGCCAGACAATCACACATACACACATACACACACACACACACACACACACACACACACACACACACACACACACACACACACACACAC
>JBBKCR010000134.1:14428066-14439743 GCA_037577295.1 Ladigesia roloffi
GGCTGTGCTTGAGAGAAACCATCGACCGGAAACAAATTCCCTGTATATGCACACACATATACTTGGCCAAATAAAATAATTCTGATTCTGATTCTTGATGATCCACGCTCTTCCGGCACAAGATTTGAAATTAACGTAATATATTTTAAACTGTACACTTTTTTAAAATCTATCTGGTATTTCTTAGAGACTAGTGCATGACTTCAATTAGCAATGTTTTATTTATTTATTTATTTTTTATTATTTTATATTTGCAGCAAGCTTTACAGGTATGTCTGCTTAATCAAAAGACAATGTTCTTTTTGTACTAGACTTCTGCTCTTCTTCTGCGTGACTATTCGTTCCATGACATCCATTATTTGCTCCTGTGCACATGGAAACATGTAGTGCTGAATAGCCTGAGGCAAAGTGCTCGCCTGCTTTTGGGAGCCCTGGAATGCTTACGTCAAAGAATGAGGGGCGTTTAGGACAAGACTAGGTGTGGAGGTTGGAAAGGGGATTTGCTGATGCTGATTCTGCATGGCTGTCTGCTCCTAATTTTGAGGCGAGGTTGCTGACCCTGAGAGTGCCCATCCCCCTTTCCATTTCTAGGGTTCTCCCAGCTCCAGGATAAATGCCAGTTCAGCCTCAGCCACAGGCACCGTTTAAGATTTACTTGCAGAGATCATTTACTGTGTTTTATATGGTTGCTTGTGTTCACTGGTTGCATCACCAGAGCATCTAAGGTTTTGTGACAAGCAGGGCATTGCGATTCAGTAGAAAAGCAAAGGAATCCCTCAGGAACATAAAATGCTCGGAAGCATGGTTGGGGGAGGGGAAAGGAATGTGACCATATTCTGAATAAGCATTGTGTAGTCTCTGAAAGAAAGTGGGCTAGGAAGAGAGAATAATGGTTCAGGTACTAGTTCACTCTGTAGCACTACAAAAACTGTTTAAACATACCCCTTCCCTGGGTTATATTAGAGGACTCATGGGGATTTCACTGTCTCTGTGGAAGGAAAAATAATAATTACCTATCACTGATTTCCCTGAGCTCTTCCTCAGAGAGGGAAATGCTCATGTGAGAATTACAGAGCAGATTTCCCCCATCTCATGAGTTCAGCTTTTTTCTAGTTGGTTTAGTCATGGTCTGGCGGTGAGTGTTCCGAATGAGTGAATTTTGAATGCCTTCTCAGTGATATACATGTTAGAGACGAGAGAGTCAAGAGAAAGTATTGCATTTACAATGAATGATATGAACGTTTTGTCCCCCTTAGTCCAGGGAGGCAGTCATGGTGTGTTTTTGGATTACATCCTATGATGAACATGCAAACTGAAACGCCCTGAGTGGTCCAGCCCACAACACACCACTCCATTTCCACCAATCAGAGGCAACAGCTGCCTTCTTTCTGAATTCCAATAGACTGAGGAAAAGGAAGGTCACATTAGTTCAAGTTGTGGAGAAGGAGAGACATGCAAACCATTAAACCTGCTTGTTGGTTAATGTTAGTTTAGTTTGATCTTTATCTAAATATTTATTTAGTCATATGAGAGAAAGAAAGCATAGAATTGAAGTCTACCATGTCATGCCCATTTTAATATATTCCTAAAAAAAAACAATAGAAATATGTGGGCGTGATACTGGTGTGTATGTGCTGTTGCCACATTTAAGCTTTGAAATAAAGGACATTTTGTCTTCTGCTGTAATGAATTGGACAGTATACAGTACAGTTCAGTAAGGCTTTTATTTAAACTGTCTCTTTCAAGACTGGTTTTTAAAGCTAGTATTTGCCCATGAACAGGGTATAAAAGATCTGAGAAATGTGTCTATTCTCTCAACCAGGAAGGCCTGTCTTCTATTTAGGGATAAGGGATTTGGGACCCTTTCAAAAACTACATCACGTTTTGCATGCTGGGTAATATGGCCTACACACTCTTACAAGTATTGACATTAACCAAAGCAAACTATGCCTCGTAGTCGTGTTTCAAAATAATTCCCTAAGTCTTTAGTGTTACTAGGGCTTGTTAAACATAGGAGTAATATTCAAATACTCCTAGTGTTGAAAAGATCCTTACAAAGGCTTACTGTTACTTTGTATTTTATCAAAAAGACAAAATTAATGCTATTAATCTGTTTGTAAAAACAGACAGGACATTTTTAAACTAGTTATCACCTGGTTATTTTCCTAGGTAGTAATGGAGGTTTGCGTAAAAAACGGTGAACTACAGAGTAGCTCATTTGCCTCTGGTGATGAAATTTCCATGTTGGGAAATCCTTTCCTCTTGCACCTCACGAGCGAGTCGTGCGTGTGTCAGACCACCGGATACATGCACAATTGGAGGATGTGACATGCAGTGTTTTCCAGCATTGGCAGCTAGTATCTCTGTTCTTCATTCAGTATGACATCATACTGATTCTTTTAACACATAGCTTTATCAGAAAGGAGGAGTGGTCTGAGTGGTGTGATGTTCTGGAAAGGGGAAGAATATGTTTCAATATTCCTTTAAGAGTATATTTACAATTGTGATGAGCATTAGGAACTTGTCTTAATTTCTGTGGTAGGGGTGGGATAAGGCCATTGAATTAGTTTTGTTAAATATAATTTGGTGTAAATACTAATTTATACTTCTCTGTTAAATAGTCTGAACAAGCACTGGGTCTTCATTATAAAATGAATAAATACATACAAATCATCTTATAATACAACAGAAAGATTCCCTGCTCATGGGAAAAATTGCTGACAAGTAGAACTGTCTAATAGTCCTTTCAAAACAATCTTATGATAAGAAATATATACTGACTGTTCTTTCCTTATTTATTTATTTCCTTTCATACAGTCTTTGTGTTGTGTGAGTATCACATTATACTACAATATTGTCTCTTATGTTTCATTGCAGGATTGTTCTGTCCACCCCATTAGCAGTCGTGTGTTATTTCCTCATCTGGTGCGTTCCACCTGTAGAACAAGGCAAAGTCATCTGGTACCTCATCTTCTACTGTCTCTTCCAAACGTTGCAGACAGTGAGTACAATTCAGAACGGTCTGGCTGTATGTATATGCATAACTGGGAATTTGCTTTTACTCATTTTGTTTCTTTGGTTTTCAACTATAGTGCTTCCATGTGCCGTACTCTGCCCTCACCATGTTCATCAGTTCAGAACAAAAGGAGAGAGATTCAGCCACTGCCTATCGTAAGACCTGTTTTAGACATCATGTCCTCTCTTCATACACTAGCATTCTGTACATATTGTCTCACCATTGACCCACCCTGTTTAGGTATGACTGTGGAAGTTTTGGGAACGGTTATTGGCACTGGGATCCAAGGCCAGATTGTGGGGTTAGCCAGTGCCCCCTGCATACCTGTAGGAGATGACCTCAACTCCACTAGCCAAGATTTTGGACCTGAGGTCAACATCAGCCAACCACACATTTCACTGGAGCACACAGTAAGTCATGGAAGACATTGCAGCAGCCTGTAATTCTTTCATTACTCTAGTTTTGACAGCTTTGGGATTGAAGACCCTTGCTGCCCCTGTCAGCACTTTGAAATGTGTAATATGTTGTGCTTTTCCCCTTATCTTCCTTCAGAGACAGGCTTACATGATTGCATCTGGTGTTATTTGTGCCATATACGTCCTGTGTGCCATCATCCTCTTCTTTGGTGTAAAGGAACGCAAAGGTGAGCCAGTCTCCGTTCATACTTCTGCAATTATTCATTGCTCTCATTGTCATTGTGCATTTCAATCTCATTTTCATATTCTCACATAAGCATTTTATAGAGAATTGGTCACACCTGTAGATTTAAAATAGCAAAACTAATCGTATTTCTGATCGCTGATCCTGTTACGTGGGGTCTGGGCTTTTCCACCGTTCTCAGATTACACTGAGGCAGTAGCTGGCAGTCAGTCAGTGGCCCCTGAAAATGGCACTGGGTAAACGGAGAAGGGTACTTTCACACCAGTGAGAGATGCATCTGAAAAGGGCCTCACAAATATGGTACTGTAGCCTACTGTAACAGGCCAGTCTTTGTATAGTGAGACGTACCCAAGGGAGAGGGAAGCACAGCACTGGGTCTGTGTACAATGGTCCTGCCTCTGCTGACCAGTGTCAGCTGAACAATTTGGACATTGTATGCTTTACTTTTATAGGATCGCTTTAACATTCGTTTTTGGTGTATCAATTGCATTGGGGATCTGAAATCAGTGTGACTGCATCAATCAGATGCACACAGTCATCTCATGACTGTTTTATTTATTTATTCATTTATTTGGCCATCAAACCACTCGTGCTGCATGAGTCTCTAAGTCTCTAAAATGTAATATATCTTGTTTTTTGCAGACTCCAGCAGGGTCAAAACCGAGCCCATGTCCTTCTTTCAAGGCATACGGATGGTGATGGGCTATGGCCCATACGCAAAACTGGTTATGGGCTTCCTCTTCACCTCTTTGGCTTTCATGGTGAGTACTGCTCCAAGCTGCTTTCTGCCAAGGTTAAGAGTGCCGTTTGTTTTTGTGAGTTGCGGTTGAGCTGCTAACCAGGACCTGCCTGTGGTGTAAACCTCAGACCATGCTAGCCAGCCTAAGCTTATTTTTTATAATGTGCTAATATGTTTCTGTTCATTTTCATGCAGCTCCTGGAAGGCAACTTTGCACTGTTCTGTTGCTACACCCTGGGGTTCAGAGATGATTTTCAGAACGTCCTTCTGGTCATCATGGTAAGTGTTACAGTAGAGTGTCTGTTTGCACATTGTACACTAAAATTTACACTAAAATGCAAAAACAGAAAACACAAGTGCGCATGTTTGATAAGACTGTCTGGCAGGTTTATGTGTGTAGCAGAAAAGTCTGGATTTGGGAATTTTACAATTACTGTGTGCAAACGTTAAACATAACATTAAAACTATATTTGATTTCAATTGTATGCTATTAATGGGATTGATCAGCATTGACGGAAACTGATTATGCCAATGCTCGTAATACGCACTAATATGCCATTATGTATCCGGGTTAGTTTGTATGAATTTCTCATTATCAATAATGATTATGTGGCATACAGGTCTGTTTGCTCCATTACAGTGTAACTGTAAATGACACAAGGCCAAAAATAGGATACATTTTTATTTGGACCAAAGTGAAAAGTATGCATCGAAATAAAAACATATAAAAAATTGTATATAACACACATATTTTGAATGCATTTTTAAACAGGGGTGCAAATATCTGTCTCATTGCATTGTGAATAGCTATCTTGATTGAATAATTGAGCCATTCTTGGTTGATAGAGGAGGGAATAATATTGTGCAAATATGATGTTCGTTAACCATGTAATTATATGCCATTACACCTTGTTTTTGCCGTTTGAATGTTTATGTTTATGCAGTTTGAATGAAGTACAGCTTTCCCTGAGATTAGGATATCTGCTAGGAGACAAGTCGATAGTTGTCCAAAAGAATTCATTTGTTCATGAAATACAATTGTGTCTACTTAGAGATTTAAAAAGCACAACACTTTATTATATAACATCTCTAGGTGGCAAATCAGGTTTGGCTTGTAAGTGATCTGCTTGAAATCAGCCTCGTGTTTTCAATTGTTGGTTAGTCCTATTGAAATGCTAATGAGTGGTCACTGTGGGAACCAGATTGATAAATGAATCAGTTGAGGTGTAAATAAATGGACCATTGTGTGAAACAAAAGCTTCTTCTCAAAACAAGGCTATCTGTGTTCGAAATGGACCCAAAACTGTAGATACTTGCCCTCCCAAAGGAGAAACATGTGAAATGTCTGCAACCTGACATTTGAAATCCGTGCAATACACTGAAATGCAGACTGTCTATTGAATTCAATAAAAGGAACAGTTGCTTGACTTTGCAAAAGTCTTTCAGATGGTGCATAGCCTAAATCTGCAACAGTTTAGAGCAGAGATTATGTTCTCTGCGGTATTCTGCTGAAGGGGAATGGCTATAAACTGGGTCAATCGTGAGAAAGTTGCTTTATCTGATCAAGTGGCATGCCTGCAGCGCGTACTAAAACTACATAACAGAGAAAAGTCTGTTGACTTTTCACAAACCTTTATTGAGAGAGCTCAACTGTGCAAATGCACCCACCTGCCCAAACATCAACCTCTGTGTGATTGACAGTGAGCTCAGTAGACTGATTAGAAACATTAACATATACTGCCTGTGTTCTAAATCTATTCATCTTTTCTCTCCTTAGCTCTCTGCCACCCTCACCATTCCATTCTGGCAGTGGTTTCTCACTCGGTTTGGCAAGAAAACAGCTGTTTATATTGGGACTACAGTGAGTACTAGGAAAACTGTTTCAAGGAAGCATCTTACTGTAATGTCTAAAAATACAAATGTTTGTATGTAAAGCATTTCTAATCCTCTTTGATTTAAGCAGTCTTGCCAAGGTCTATTTTGACATCAGAGCTAACAAAGTCAAATGACTCACAGAATCTTCTGGTCATTAATGCTGATGTTATATCATTGGTTACTTATCCAATGTTTCTTTTCTGTTCCACAGTCAGTTATTCCATTCCTGATCACAATGGTCCTGGTGAAAAGTAATCTCATTGTTACATACATCATCTCCTTCGCTGCTGGAGTCAGCATCGCTGCAGCCTTCCTCCTGCCCTGGTGAGTGTGGGCTATGAGATCACCAAAGGAACTGACCAATAAACTTCCATTGTATAATATAACTGCCCATTAGGTAGAAAAGTAAAACTGCCCATATGGTAGAAATGTCACATTATTCAATACCCCATTTTCTGCAGTTTCTAATTATTGGTTTAAAACCTTGCATTAAACAAAAACATAAACCTTTCAGACATAAAAAAAAAAACATTGTCAGGTGAAATGAATAACATTCAGCACCTTTTAAGGGGTGGGATATATACTGGTCAACAAGTGAGCTGTCAGTTCTTGAATTTGATGTGTATGAGGCAGGAAAGGGCAAGTTTAAGCCTCCAAATGACTTTAACATGGTATTGCTAGAAACTTGTGTGAGAGCATCGTCAAGAGAGCAGGTCTTATGGGATCTTAGTGGAATGCAGTGATTCGTACCTCCCAAAATTGGTGAAGGGAAGGACAACCAGTGAATCAATGAACAACAAGGTCATGGGCCCCCAAGGCTCACTGATGCACCTAACAAATGAAGGCTAGCCCATCTAGTCCAATCCCACAGAAGAGCTACTGTAGGACTGTAGGCTGACTATGATAGAAAAGTGTCAGAACGCACAGTGCATACCACCTCTCTGTTGCTCAAAGCTACAGAATTGTAAGCATCCCCTTTTTTAAGAGGTTTTGTGGGTCAGAGCTGGTTTGGTTTGATTTCCAAGCATATACCCAAATTAAAACAATTCGCCCAATGCCACAATAATCAAAAGCTGAAGTATATTTAGAAACTGGAACTAAATCATGGATTAGCGTTACAAAAAATGTAATAATTATTTCTCTGTGGTTATAAATGAAGTCGTATAACACAACTTTTCAGCTCAGTAGCCTTGCATCATCTAAACATTCTGGTCTTCCTGAGGGCAATAAACCAAATCTTAATTTGAAATATTGGTCTATCCAAGTCTGCTCAATGCAAATTTTGTGCAGATTGTTGTGATTCTGCATCCCTGCATACATGTATTCATATGGAAAGTATGTGCTTTTGCAGGTCCATGCTTCCAGATGTGGTTGATGATTTCAAAGTGCAGAATCCTGACTCTCAAGGACACGAAGCCATCTTCTACTCCTTCTATGTTTTCTTCACGAAGTTTGCCTCTGGAATCTCTCTGGGAATCTCGACTCTCAGCCTTGAGTAGGTCATCCCACAAACTCTCATGACCTGTAGCCTTACTTTTCATTTCTGTCGTCTGACTAAGGTGGTTTAAGCCTTAGAAATGAGATTTAGCCGTCTGGCTGGACCGACGATGTTACCTTTTGTTACACTTTCACTCTGATAATTCGTGACTTAACTTCGAAATGTAATCCGATTATTGCCAATCAGTAAGAGGCCGCAAAGACCAATCTCAACATAGAACTCATTTTCACATGAAATTCATAGCTGCATTATGACGAGTCACATGGCTGGATTAAGCTAGGTATGCCAAGCTAATCTTTCTTTTCTTTTTCTTCCAAGTTTTGCTGGTTATATCACGAGAGGCTGCACGCAACCCAGGGAAGTGGACATTACGTTGAAAGTTCTCGTCTCTGCTGCCCCCATTTTTCTGATCGCTATTGGACTGATTATATTTATCACCTATCCCATCAATGAGGAGAAACGCCAGAGCAACCGCAAACAACTCAGTGTTCAACAGTAAGACAAACTTTAGACTTCTAAACACTTTCTTTTCAATTGTGAGGCATTTTGTTTTGCCTTACATCAGCAGACTAACTGCCAATGTGTTCATTATACACTGACACCCCTTTACTGACACTTCTCTTTCTATAGGGATGAGCTGGACTCCGAAACAGACTCCACAGAGACAGATGGCAGTGTGGTATAATTCCACAGGACTATAAAGTGGGTGTCTGACACATGCTTTAGGCATCTGAAGAAGGGACCATCAAAGGCAAGATGATTCGTACATGGTGGATTTACTGATGAGTCACCCTGGCCTATTAACCTCTTCTTCCCTTACAACAACCTCAAGTAGAGTATTTCAGAGACCCAGAGCTCCAGTTTACTGTTTCTTGTTCCTTGTAACCACTGGAAACTACCAAAACATCCTACAGCTACAGATGTGGACAAAATCCATGAAATGTTAAGGGTTTACTTGTTTGGTTCATGTTGCCTGCAATGGTGCTGTTCACCGGAGAAGGGACTAAAATGTCCTCATCCAGCATGTAGTTAAACTTGAAAACCACAAGATGCTCAGACCGCACCAACAGATTCTTCCTCTGTCTCAGAAAGAGCAGGGAACTTTGAGTTCTCAGACTTCAAGGCTCATCTTGATGATACTATCAAACACATTTCCTTTATCATATGTGGGGTACATTTTTCATGGAAAGTATAAATCAAGTATATGGTATTTATATATTTGATAGGATATTTTTTCACTTTTGTGCTGTCTGTTGCCAAGTGTCAATGGGTTATGTTCATCAGCGTTATTAACACTACAGAGTATACGTTATAGTTTACAGACCAAGGTTGTTTGCCTTCCTTCAAAGCCTAATCGCCTTTGCACTGTCCAGTGCACTGCCTCATTCTGGGTTGGACTTCTGCAAAGATGCTTAATCTCCAAGATCATGTGCTGCATATCAGATGCTGGACAAGTTCAAGCAGCACAGTTTGTTGGAGGCAAAGTACAAAACAGCTGTCAAACAAGTGTGAAAGTGAAATATCTTTACCATTTGAAATTACCAAGAAACCGAGCACTGACTTTGACGGTGTTGAACTTGTTCAGTGAACTGCATCCTAAAGGAGGTGTAACGTATTTAACTATTTAATAAGTTTTTTTTAATGTCATATTGGTCTGCTTTTGATACACTCTGACATATGGCACCTCTATGGCCCATTTAAGGGAAAAAGAACAGTAAGAGAATGAGTGTGAATTTGTAATTTTTGTAATTTGATAATGGAAATGAATGATAGGTGTTCAGATCTCAGATTCTTGTGGAGTTTTTAGTAGCGTTGTTCTTTATGTACATATGAATCAGACGGCTCCCCCCAAATGCTTTTATGGTACAAGGGAAGCATTTCTTGTTTTAGTATTAATAGGATTGATGTTTTACCTACTTGAAAGGTTTTACATTGTTTCTTTAACAAATCGTTGTTGTAAATATTTACAGATTATCAGTGCCTGCTGCATCATTAACAGTAAGACCATGTGAAAGCTATTTCTTTCCCATTTCAGGCCCTTACTGGGACCTGGGATGACCTGTAACTGTACATTTGTGTATCTATGTTCTCATATGTCATACATATATCAATGTTTGCATATGATGCTCATCAGAGTCTTGTTACTGTACTCTATGATTAAGATCATTGGTCTAAAGTATCATAAGGTACTGGCTGCCAAAGCATGCCAGAATTGATGTATAAATGTGTGTTATATATGTATATAATGTGTGTATAGTGTTGTGTAAATAGGTGTCATTTTTTTGAAAGACTCATTTGTGTAGCTATTTATGACATGAACTGTGGACAAAAAGGTGGCCCAAATGATTAATAAATACTAATTTAATATTTTCTGAAATTGTGTCTATTATCTGTGCATGAACTCACAATTCTCATATAATGTCCTTATTTTTATATGGTATAACACATTACTCATCATACAGTACTACAATTTAAGTTAGGTACTCCATTTACTCATTGTGACCAGTTTACATCACTTCTAGTAAAATAAACTCAGTATTGCGTGTTTGCACAGCTTCAGATCTAGAATAGGTAAAAAGTGAACAAATCACACCAAAACTCTCAATAGGTTTTGCGTATTTATACAGCATTTAATAATGTCTGCTGTTATTTGTCTCTGCCCCCATATGAACTAAAGGGAAGTGGTGAATTTACCACTGTTCATCAGATAAAAAACTTCCTGTACCATCTCTTTATCTGATAATCTCATAATGTGGTTTCTATTCTGTGCACTTTGCCGTTAATACTAAATAAAATGTATAATTCATAATAACCTTAATTAGGATAATTAAAAATAAAAGAAAAAGGCAATTATTCTTAATAATCTTATGATAAAACGGTTATGTTAATGTGTAACCATCCATTAACATATTACATAATAAAATATTACGTTTTAATGTTTTAATATTAAAATATTAAATAAAAATACAATATATATATTAAATAAAATAATACAACTTCCCTTTACAAAACTCACTTTTGTTGCACTAGTGCGTCACCTAGTGACTGAACGTGGGAAGCACCACCTTTTCGATTAATCATCCTGGGAATTTTTGACTCGATAATAGATTACACAGTGCTGATGCAACACTGTTGTTTCAATACTTCTGTGTAAAAAATAAAAAAACTGTTATGTCTGCAGTGTCTGTTATTACTGAGATTTCCGTATTTTATGTTATAATTTAAGATTTTTTAAATAACAATTTTACTATTTCAACTAATTATTTAACAAATTATGCACCACCAACCAGAGCATTGTATAGACTTTTATTTTGAAAGGGATAATACAACCGGCTCCAGGCTGCACGTTGTCTGAATCGGCAGAGCACAGGTAACGTATTTTATTCAGTTTTCTGTAATATCTAATACGTATTTCAATATTTCAAGGCTCCCGAAAATGTCTTTAAAGCCATTAGTTGTCTTTAAACGATGTTTTTTCGTCTAGATGCAAATAAATGTAAAAAAGAGGTCAGTTCTTCACATATGTTATTTCAGTGAAGTTCAGACTGTACAGACACTTTCGGGGACAAAACCTGTGTGTAAACAGCAGAGTTCTCCATTTAGACTGATTTTCAGATTAATTTACAATGGCGCTATGAATCACATTATATGTTAACGTATATGTGATGAATGTTGCCATTCCTCCCGTGTGGCCTCTTGTCCATTTAACTCTCTGTTCTGATCTACGCAAACAGTTGCTTTTATTTATCAGAAAATGTCTAATTAGTAGCAATTACTTGAATATAAGGCCAAACTAAGAGAGCATTTGACAGGATAGGGATGGACGGCAGTAAGATTAGAGATAAAATAGGATGACCTTTTAGTAGTATAAAAAATATACTGTAAACAT
>JBBKCR010000134.1:14439843-14460509 GCA_037577295.1 Ladigesia roloffi
TATATATGTATGTATCCATGTGTACACATTATATTTGCTTATACATGTATGTAAATAGTGGATAACGACATGTATGAACATTGTGAATTTACAGGTACACACTGGAGTTCTTAGTTGCTTTGTAGGAGCAGACATTGACAGAAACATTAATACTGCACCAGAAAAATTGCATGTTGCACACATCTTTTATCTGAGAAATGGTGCACGATGTACCAGAAATACTGCACAAGAGAAAACTGGATTTATTATCAGAATTCCAGCATCTTCATGGCTTAATTTAGTAATTCCAGTACTAATAAGATTTAACAGTCTGAAAGAGCCAAGCTAGAACTACATATTCACAATCATACAGCCACAGAGTATTTTTAAGCATGGTTTAAAGTTAACCTACAGTTCTTTTTCTGTTACAATGCAAAAGAACGCAGAACATCTTTCCCCATCTGAATGACAACTTTTTTGGAACACACCTGTGTGTGCAGTGTGTTTTGGTTTCACAGAACCAGTCTGAGACCCGGCCATACATATCTAAATATATCCAGACATCTTTCTAATTAATATATTCTGTTGTTGACACAGTTTGCACAATCCTCACTGAATGTTTCTGCCAATCAAAAGCTCTGAAGCAGCCACATGTGAGGTCACTTCACCCTGCCCAGTGGCATGCAGCAACTAGAGCAAACATACCCCAACCAGCCCTTGAAAATACCCTGTCCTGCATATATTAATATTCTCACTTCTCCAAACACAATCTAATCAATTAACCACCCAACTGTTCTTGAGGTGGAAATATATGCAGGACAGGGAGTACTTCAGGACCGGTTTGGGATCCATTGTGTTTTAAATACCTGCCACTGATCTTGTGGCTGAATGCAATAAGATTCGCACTGTAATGTTCTTTACATCTTGTTTAAAACCTAGGTGTCTTTTGCACATATCATATTTAACCCTTAGTACAGAGGTTTTTGTGTGGGTGCAGATTGTCTTAAACAATTTGATTGTTTTCTTGCTCTATAGTGTATAAGAGGATTTACTTCTGTGAATTCTATTTGTTTGTTTGCAATTCTGTATTCATGTGCTTTTTTAGTGCATATTGTCTGGGGCAAGATCATGGGGGAACAGCTCAGTCCAGATGAGAAGTTCAACCTCATCACAAGAAACCTCCAGGTGAAACCTTCATTACATGCAGTAATTCATGAGCACAAATTTCTGTCCAGTCTAGTTATCACTGTATACAAAAGCTGATGGTGTGAAATGTAGCTATACCCATTCATATGGCAACTTTTTGTAGAAAGTACTGGAGGTCGACAGATATATTGATTAATAGGCACCGATAGCTGATTCGGTTATCCATAGTTTTTCAGGGTTACTTTTTGTACTTTTTACATCATGTTCATGTTTTTGTTTGTTTTTTTGTAGTAAAAAAATGTGTTGTGTATTTTTTTAGTTTTAAAAAAAAATCCAGTATCCATTTAAAAAAACTATTGGGTAATTAAACGGTTATCGGCACGTATGGACCAACCTAGCTATAGGTATTGGTAAAATTCAATAATGGTTGACCTCTGGAAAGTACTATTGTTAACACTGCTTCATCAGTACACGCTGTGCAAAGAAACAGAGAGTACCTTTTATATTTCTAGGAAGTTCTTGGGGAGGAGAAGCTGAAGCAAATTCTTCAGGAAAGAGAATTGAAGATATACTGGGGAACAGCAACCACAGGCAAGCCACATGTGGCCTACTTTGTTCCCATGTCAAAGATTGCTGACTTTCTGAAGGCTGGCTGTGAGGTGGGTGCTATTATCAGTTAGGGGTATAGATCACAATAGTTTTTTGCTTGAGGGTACCAAGAACTATTAAATGAAGTGAGAAGTATAGCTGTTTTGCATAATGCTGTTGATTTCTTTTTCCATTGTTATGCACAAATGTGATTTGCAGGTAACCATCCTCTTTGCGGACCTTCATGCTTTCTTGGACAACATGAAGGCACCGTGGGAGCTGCTGGAGCTGCGAGTGCAGTATTATGAACAAATCATCAAGGCAATGCTGGAGAGTATCCAGGTCCCTCTGGATAAGCTCAAGTTTGTCAAAGGCACAGACTTTCAGCTAAGCAGGTAGGAGGCGAACATCATGATGCTAACATACAGTTCATATGATATACTAAGATTATATAAATCATGTCATAACTGTTAATGAAAAGATTAAAACATGTAAACCTGATATCATTCAAGAGCTGAAACAGTTATTTGTATATTGTGTTGACAATAAAAAATAGTTGTTTAGAGCCAGATATTTAGTCTTTACCTAAAAGAGCCAGATATTTACAGATATTTACCTAAAAGGGGCAGCAGTTCTGTACCCTGTGTGCATGTTACCAAAGAAAAAGTACAGCGATGGTTTGAAAAGAAGTGAGGTCGGGAACGTTGTAATGAGGAGGTTTGTTACTTGATATTGTTCTCTGTATGGCCTGGACACTAGAGGGCACTCCAGAGTAAAGACCTTCTTGTGAAGTGTTTTGCCTCTTAGACTGTGATAGATGCAGACTGACGCAGAGTAAACCTAGCTCTGGTTTAATAACGGCCATAAAACATATAATTTCACAGTTTTTCTACTGATGAGCAGTTTTCACTTTTCACAGTCAGAAACTCTGATAACCTGTAGTTTAACCTGCATTTCTAAATCATTGTCTTTTACATTCTTAACAAATGATGGGAGTTAAAAATAATCTCAATGCCAAAAGACATGGTGTGCAGAGATACCAAAAGATAGCTTATTCTGACTCAATGCTACGTGCATTAGCTTGCTACATAAAACTGTTTATTTACCTTAAAAATTAATGAAAATATTTACCTGAACACACATCAGCTTGACATGAAAACCTTTTCACTTGTTCAAGTTTAACACGTTGGTCCTGTTGCAGCCTTCTTTTAACTGTTTTTTTTTTTTATTAGCCCAAAATTATGGCAGTGTTTTTACAGTGGTAATTTTTGTAGATAATTGTGACCAGTAACTCAGTTTGACATGGTATTGCACAACATTTATTTTTATGTTAAAATTAAAAATCCCTTGCCATATGAGTAGTGCATATGATTTTCCACAAGAAAAAAAATGCTACTTTGGTTGGAGTTTTCAAACATCTCCCTTTTCCACTGACCCAAAATGCCCTTTACGTGTGGACAAAAGGCAAAACCGCATAGGAAATCCTCAGTTTTCAGAAATAATAGAGTACATGTGGACAGTTTAGTTTAATGTGTTTGCCATTTTGTTTAATTTTGTATAAATTTGAATGTTATATTCAAGTCAGTTACTTTTTGAGACAGCAGAAATCAAATATTGAAAATGACCTGGCGTCAGATTCGCTGGAGCTTTATTAAGTATTTGCATTGCATAGCTTGAATGCGGTAATGGTTAGGAGATAAATGTAAATGACCGTAAAAGTACATTCCTCAGAATTTGTCAATTTTTTTGCACACATTGCTATTACCAAGTTGTAAAATAAGAAACACTGAAAGCCTTGCATTCATGTGTTTACCTTAATTGTATTCATATTTTTAATAATGATGTGTTGAAGCGTCCTCTTGATAAAGCAATAGTGCACGTATCTTAGATATCTGCACCGTCTTGAACCTCCTGCTGGATTTGTTTTCACTGCTCTTTGTGTAGGGAGTACACACTGGATGTGTACCGACTCTCCTCTATGGTGACTGAGCATGATGCGAAGAAGGCCGGAGCTGAGGTTGTGAAGCAGGTGGAGCATCCTCTCCTCAGTGGCCTGCTCTACCCAGGATTACAGGTACTTGACCCCTCTAACCCGAACATCTAGAGATTTCATACACCTAGCTTTTAAAACATTTATGTATTACGTTCTATGCATTCTGTTTGAAAAACTTAAGCAGAGATTGAGTTCTTTTTGCTTGATTATATTTGCTTCCTGGGGAGCAGTGTGATGGGAGGCTACCTAAGGGTACCTCAGCGGTGCTACTATCGAACCTATGACCTTCTGATCATAGGGGAAGCTCCCTAAGTGCTAAGCCACTAACCACTACCAAAAACAAGGAACTTAATGTGCATGTCATTGTGTGTTTAGCTAGTTTGCAAGTTGAATGGTAAACACTGTAAAACCAGGCAAAACATTTGTGTAAACATTCCCCACAAGTAAGCAGTGATGGCACTAAAGCTGCTTTTTGACAGCATGTTTATATAGAAACTTTATAAGACATAGAGACAGAGGAATGTATTAATCTGGTGTCATTATAATTTTAGCTGCTTTAAGGACCCCTTGACCCAGTTTTGTTCCACAAATGTAACAACTTAAGTTATTTTAGTTTTTTAGTTATTAGTTTTAGTTTTAGTTATTTAGTTACAGTTTTAGTTATTTTAGTTAGTTTGTATCAACTTTATCCTGGTATGACATTTCTTAACCTATATTATTTAACACACTCATTTTCTGTTGGACACTCTTAAAGAAATGGATAGGCCAGTAAATTTATAGCGTCAGTTTTCAGGCTGTGCATGGAAAGCCTTATCCATGACATGAGAATTTAACAGCCTAGTTGTCCTCACGTGAATGTTAGGGAATGAATAATTATGAAAACAATATGTAGCTCTTGAAATTTTCTATAATTATTTCTAGGAATTTTTGTGTAATTATTTTGAACTTCATAATTACAGAGCCTATTCAATTTCAGTGTCAAATTTCTTCATGGTTCTGGGCTTAATGCTCAGAAGAGCAGAAGAACTCCCCATTTTAAATAATAAAAAGAAACATTGTGTCTGGGATTCACAGGATTGTTTTAGAAGTATTTGAACAAAAACTGCAAAATACATATATAGATATATAATATGTAAACAAATAAAACAAACTTAATGATTACTTGATTGTCAAAACAATCAGTAAACGTCTGATTACCAGTGGAATTGATTGTGACGGCCTAACTTTGTTGTGGTGTGTAGGCCCTGGATGAGGAATACTTAAAGGTGGATGCACAGTTTGGTGGAGTGGACCAGAGGAAGATCTTCACTCTGGCAGAAAAGGTAAGAATAATGCACGCTGATGCCTTTCTGCAGTTGCACTATATAAAATGTTTAGTTAAATAAAGTTGTGACTTTGGTTTGTGTTTTTAAATTGTCTTGCAGTACTTGCCCTCTCTAGGTTACACAAAGCGAATCCACTTGATGAACCCAATGGTGCCCGGTCTGACTGGAGCAAAGATGAGCTCTTCAGAAGAGGTGGAGTTTTAATGACTGCCACTCTTTTTTCCCATCTTCTAGTGTATATTTCATACTTATCCTTTCCTTTTGAACTCAGGAGTCCAAGATAGACCTCCTTGATAAAAAAGAGGATGTGAAGAAGAAGCTGAAAAAGGCCTTCTGTGAGCCTGGGAATATTCAAAACAATGGAGTTCTTTCCTTCGTCAAGCATGTCCTCTTCTCACTCGGCCGTGGTGAGTTGTACCTGTAACTTAGCACCTCCTGTTGGGAGTATTGTGACACTGTTGGAGTAGAAAGTCCACAATAACAGTCTAATTAATATACTGACTCTTTCCTCTTTGCTAGAATTTGTGATTAAAAGAGATCCTAAATGGGGTGGTGAGAAAGTGTACACATCCTATGAGGAGATAGAGAAGGACTTTGCTGAGGAGGTAGGCTTACCATTCAAATCTTTTAATACATGAAATGGTACAATATTACAACACTGTATTCAAAAGCTTTAACGTCATTAATGTATTTTATTCTGATATCATTTGTAATATATGATTCATAGCAAATCCATCCTGGTGACCTGAAGGCTTCAGTAGAGGTGGCACTGAACAACCTTTTGGACCCTATTAGGAAAAAGTTTGACATGCCAGAGTTGAAGAAACTGACCAATTTGGCCTACCCAGATACTTCAAAAAACAGTGAGTATTATATAACACCTACACATTCTCCCTTCATCCATTCTCGTTTTTAGATATGCTTCAATATAAGTGATCCTTATTAAGTGTGATTGCTCGTATTCATAAAAGCAATATTTTGCAAATGTTTTCCATTGATTTCAGTTTTGATCAATCATGTGACATGTTTGGAATTCAAATTTTGCCTCCTTAGTTCAGCACCGAGGACATAAGACTAATGTGGCTTATAAATATGCAGCTCTGCATTAAGTTGGTATAGACGTGACGATGTGGTTTAGGACTCAGTATGGCTTAGTGTGAGCCATGACATGAACAAAGTTTTGTTTGTTGAAAGATTTGTACAACATTAATGACAAATTGGATGTGATTTAATGAGATTTGAGGATGAAGAATTTGAGAACAAAGCATGCCCTGGTAATCAGAAAACTGTGTAAATTGGAGTTTTGGCTGAACTATTCTCCTTTAAGCTTTTCCACTCTCCCTGGGGAAAAATTAGCGTAATAATGAACTTTTTCCCAGAGTACGCAGCAAAAGGGAACCCAAAATCTGCAGCAGAGGAAGATGACATCATCCCATCCAGACTGGATCTCAGAGTGGGCAAAATCGTCAGTGTAGAGAAGGTTGGTCATCACACCTGTTATTTCATTGGGTTTTAATTTAGGGCTCTAATGACCTGAATTAGGCAATAAGAGTAAATGTACCATATTCAGAATTAACCAGACAGAATTAATCCTCTTTAAAAAAGGCATTCTAACTCCATGGTGACAGAAAAGCTTCATGTTTAATTTCATTCTTTTTGGTTCAACCTTACAGCATCCAGATGCAGACTCTCTGTATTTAGAGAAGATTGACGTTGGGGAGGAGCAGCCTCGGACTGTCGTGAGTGGACTGGTGGCATACGTTTCCCAGGAGCAGCTTCAGGACCGGCTTGTGATACTGTTATGCAATTTGAAGCCCCAGAAGATGCGTGGGATTGAGTCTCAGGCCATGCTGCTCTGTGCCTCAGTGTGAGTACTGCTGATGTCTTGAAGGAGCCTGACTGAATTTGCTGTGGGCAATTTGTAAATGTGTGTTAATTTATGGATATTTAAAATGTATGTATATGCCATGTGTCACAGTGAAGGGGATCCCAGGAGAGTAGAGCCTTTGGATCCACCTGAGGGATCAGCACCTGGAGACCGTGTTTACATAGAGGGGTTTGAGGCAGGCAAACCAGATGATGAACTGAAGCCAAAGAAGAAGGTGTTTGAGAAACTGCAGGTATGTGACTGAGATAAAAATGAATTGGGCTGTCAGCTACTGTTCACAGTTTGGCATTCAGAGTGTCTGCAGCATACTGTGTGATAATGGTAAATGGTATGTGTTTGCATCTCCTCAGGTGGACCTGAAGATCTCAGATGAGTGTGTAGCCCAGTGGAAGGAGAAAGATATAATGACCAAACTAGGAAAAATCACCTGTAAAACCCTGAAAGGTGGCAACATCAGCTAAATATTTATTATTCCTGATCTCTCTGGTCTTAAATGTTGACCCAACACCCCAACTACAGATGCACAGTGCCACATATATATATTTTTTTCATTTTAACAGCAATCAAAGGTTGAGGACTCTGCATTCATTCCTTACATCCATCCTTGTCTGAAACAAAGCAGCGCATACATGTGTCCTTCATGTGGTTATTATCTCAGAACTATACACTGTACATTGCATATAAAATGTCTTTAGCATAATGTTCTTTAATGGATAATGGACTATGTGAAATGTGTACTCTTTCTTTTCAACAAGGTCCTCTTACGGTGACTCCTCTTCAACGGTTAGTTGACAGAAATGAGGTTTTTCAATCACTGGGAAACTGTACAATTACATACTGAACATAAGGGATAATACTAATCAAGCTCATGAACAATAAATATGGGAAAATATAAAATGCTTGTCTTTTTTCCTTTTAATATATTATCACACTAATTATCCTTTCCAAAAGATATTCACTGACCATATTGAGCAGCATTTTTAAGAGATTTCAACTTCGAAGTTTTTGAATTTGAAAAAGAAGATTTTAGCATGATATATATTATGAAAACAGATGATCATACAAACACATTTTCATATAATATGATTTTTTTTTCTTTAATAGAGAAAATACAGACAACTGGAACATACTTGAGTTTTTTCAGTGACTTGTGGAGATGTGGTTAGGAAGTGACATCATTTGATGAAGTAAATAAAAGGGGCAGGCTGTAAAACAGACTTAACGGTGCCAAAACTGATCTTCAGAACCAATAAATAGCCAAATATTTCTATACAAATTTTCAAAGTGTCAATGGAATTTTCTTGTTCTTTGACATTGATCAAGAACTTATTTTCTATATAACTTCAGAGGGAACATTGTTCTATACTGCTTTGTTGATTGGATCAGGAGTGGGTGGTGCAGCATGTGTAGCTTGCAAAGTGCTCTTAATGCAATTAAAGTTATGAATATATATTTTTCCCATCTCTCAAACACAGTTCAGATATCCTGTGATTTGTTAAGTACATGTTTGCTAATTATACAGCCACTTTAAGCAAGCTCTATAATATTGTAAAATAAAACTGATGTTTAAATATGTATGTACATACACACAAAATATGTTAGTATGAGTAACTATCCCCACTAACTGCTGGATAAACTGTACTTAAAAGCAATGAATAATGTGTCTGAGTTGGGAGAGGCATTTACTAATTGTAAGGTTTGATACTCACAAGTGTATCAAAGCAGCTCCACATAGTCTCATCTCGGATCAGCAGTAACTACTACCCTTTATGACCACTAGATAACAGTATAACATTTGCAGTCAAATAATAAACTTGAGAATTTACAAAATCCACTTTAACAGCCACACTTAAGTGACTTTTTATGTTTTGCCATTACAGACAAAGACTTTACTGTATACAAAAGTACCCTAACACTACAGTAAATTGCAGTAAAGCTATTATATTCAAGGGATCTTTTTTGCATAAATATGAAGGCCATTTTCAGGCTAAGGCTCTTAAGATAAAACAGCTACATTGTCCATGGTGGCTAGGCCCTGCTGCCGCTAACTGTGATGCTAAAACAATGATTTAACAGCTTTCCCCAAGCTTTATAACACCTTGAGAGTTACTTGCAGTCTCTGTTGTACCTGAAAAAGAGACGTTTATTGTTATTCTGAACCCTGAATAAGTATTCAATAATGCAAAATATATTGTTTTTCTATTAAATGCTTTGATAATGGGATTTTATATCTTACTTGAAAATGGGATTTTATATATTACTTGCTGGCATCAGGGTCCCTGGAGATTGTGCTTGCTGGCCAGCAGGTTGCACTGTTTCAGTCTGTCCATTCTCTGCTCCAACTGTTTGCTTGCTTGAAGAGCTTTCATTAGCAACTTGCATGGCAGCCCCAGGCTTATTTAATGAGTTTGTTGCATGTACTGGTTTCTTAGCAACAGGCGGTGGCACCTTAGCAGCCCTTTTGGCCTCATTTGTAAACACTGATTTAGCCTGATCAGAAATCTGCATGAGCTCAGCTGCTAGGTTCTGCTTAAGGGCAGCCTGTACCTCTGGAGATGTGGATGTTTCGATGACAACTTTCTTTGTGCTCTTGGAGAAAATGAAACTGGCTGTGGAAGCAGGGGACTTGTGCAGGTCACAACTTTCTGATGTTTTATGGTTTTGTGCTGGAATATCATTGCTGTTTGTAGTGGGCAAGCGCAGACTGAGCCTTGCTGGAACTCCACTGGAAGACATCGCAGCTGTCTTCATTCGAATTGCCTCCTGAAGGCGCATGGAAGGACCCAATCCTGTAGCAGAGGAGGATCTCACTGATGGCTGTGCAGATTTTAAGCAGGACTTACGGAGAGGTTTTTGTGGAATTACCTGACTAGATGTTCCCTGATTCTGACCTGGGGTGGCCTCCATATCCGATTTGGCATCCTGTGAGAGCACATTTTCTTGGTCTTCAGCATTTACAGACCGTAAGCGCACCATCTGAAGTAGAGAGGGTGTTACAAGGGGAATGTTCGCATCTTCCTTTGAAATAGCCACCCCTTTATGCTTGGACAGTATTTCCTTGCTTTTGTTATCTTTGCTTATGAGATCTGGTTGCCTTCTGAAATTGACAGTGGACTGGTCTTCCTTTGGAACAGCCACATCAGTAGTGAGTGTAGGAGTTTCAATTTTAGATAAATCATGAGCTGACACAGTTAGTAGATTAGGAGGATCCTTTTGAGATTGAGTTATTTTCACAGGCATAAGCTTAACATGTATGTCTTGTGATTGAGGGGAAATTTCAGAAACATCTGGATTTTTTGAAGAAACTGTATCTGGGCACAATACACAGGACTGTGAACTTGACTTCTCAAATGATTTGTTGTCTGAAACATCTGGAACATTAACAGTGGCATCAGCAGGTGACTGTTCATTATTTGTTTGCAGCTCTGGATTGACCTCTGCCTGATTGGATATATCTGGCACATAAGAGTCCTTTGGATCAATAGTGTCTCCCTGTACTACTCTGCAATGCTCTAAAATATTGGGAAGTGATTCGTGCATAGAGGGTGGAGGAGGTGGGGGAAAGTCTATCTCATCCTGCACCTCAAAATCAGGTGTTTCTTCCATTGGTGGAGGGGGTGGGGGCCAGGAACACTCCAGACTCATGTACTGTTTTTCTGTATCTGACTGAAGTTCTTCTTCGGTTGAAGGCATGGACACTGAGGAGGGAGCAGATTTTTTAGAGGGAGGTGGAGGAGGGTGATGTGCTGGAGGTGGTGAGGGAGGAGGAGAGTTGACTGTGACTCTAGAAGTGTCTACCTCTAGATGCTCTGTGGGTTTATGATCTGAAATCCCATTGTCAATGCAATAACTGTCCTTTTTTGTGTTCAAACTCTCATTCTCTTGCATAGAACAAGCATTGGCAACACTGTCTGGAACTTTCTCTGAAGGACTTTCTTGCTCCATCTTTTGGTCTTCAGTTTTTTCCTGCTCTCGTTTCTCAATCTTACAACTTACAGTTTCCTTCTCAGGATGACTTTCTTCTCCTTTTTCATGGATTGGTAGACTTTCTGTTGGTCCCAGCGCTATGTTCTTATCCAGAGTCACTTGTTTTTGTAGAACAATGGACTCCTTCTTTGTGACAGTGGTTTCTTCCTTATCCTCTGAACAGGATTCTGTTTTTTTAACTTCTACTGATATCTGTCTTCCTTTATCAGGGTGGTCTGTTTGTTCCTGAGTTTTCATTACTAAAGAGTCTTTTTGTTGTTGTTTTTGAAGTCCGTATAACCTGTTGGGGCATGGACATGGACCACATAAAAGTTCAACTGTACGTTTACTGTGAACCCAGGTTTCAGGGGGTGGGGCACAAGGTGCTTTTACTTTAGGTGGAGGTGGAATGTTAAACAACTCCCTGAGGTTTGACGCTGTGGGTGCAGGAGTAATTTTGCTATTCACTGTTGTGACAGCAGGAGAAACCTCTGGAGGCTGTGACTCTGTGGGATGTGTTTGAGTAGATAGATGGGCTGTATCTGTTGAAACTGATGAAAGAGAATTCATTGATGATGAGACTGACACTACAGGAGAGGTGCATGCCCCCAACCTCTCTGGTTTTGGAGGCTTTACTTTGTGTTTTCCTGGAGAGGAAGGGCAAATCTCTTTAGAATGAGTTGGTGTGCCACTTTGACTTGAGTAACCACTTGAAGGCGACATTGTCCTTTCAAATTTATTCTGTGGGGATGAATTAACTGATGCCAGAGCATCAGTGATATCTTGATCAGGACTATGTGGACTCAGCGTCAGAGAGGAGTGAGAGTCATCCAAGTATGCAGTTACTGAAGAATAGCTAGAGGTTTGTCCAATGCTGGGTGATGTGTGTTCTTCTTTTGCAGTGATATCACCATTCAGTCGCCCAAAGTTAAATTCCAAATTATTCTGATCTTTTGTGTTTACCTGTTCTGATGACTTTTGCTTCATCTTTTCCTGGTGCAGAGAGTATGTTCTCCTTGGTGGTGCTGGTGGCAGTTTAGCCTTCATTATAGAAAGACTACGAGAGAACAACTGACTGTTTCTAACATGTTCTACAGCATCACTCACTTCTTCTTGCTCTGGTTTATGACTAGCTTCTTTGGTGCTTGAACTTACCCAGCTTGATGAGCTTTTAACACTCATCTGTTCCTCGTGGTTTAAATGAGTGACTTCCTTCACTCCAAATGTTACATGGGCAGGTTGAGCATTTCCTCTTAAAGAAATTGTTGAGGAGTTGGAGATTATAGTTTCAGACGATTGTGAATGGCTCCATTTGGAACTGTTGGAGGGTGGTGCATCACGGGCACCTCCTCCTGAACGTGTAGAACCTGGACTTGCAGACGATAAGCTGTTCTTGCTCACTGTACGTACGCTGCGCCGGCTGCGGCTTCTATTGATTTCTATCACATCTATGTCAGCAGGTAGGACTGCATTAGGAATGATTGTGGACATATAGGTGGCCTGTGGAGAGATAGACATCACAGGACCTTGTAGTTCCTGCAAGAAGGAGGAGGATGTAGTTATTCCTGGGACAGCAAGAGACTTAGGCCTTTGCAGAGGTGATACTCGTGGCCCGAGTTTGCAGTTTAGGAGCAAGTCATCTTTGTAAATGGCCTGTATGTGGTGCCTGAGAAGTTGCTCATGTCTGGATTCCTGAAGAGCTTCAATGTCATGTAGATGGACACGCGCCCCTTCATGATGCGTCAGCGGTGCCCCTCCATCAATTGTTGGGATTACGACTGTGCCAGGGGAATTGCCATCTTCACCATTTGAGAGGTGCTGCAGTAAAACACCCCTCCCCATACCTGTATCAAAAGCATTATTCATATTTAATTAATATCACAGGTCATAATTTGAATTAATGAACAAAAATCTATATAGAAATGACTTACATATTTCCTTCTGAACCTGCTGTGGGATGCCCATAATAGTTGTTCTTCTGGTTCTCTTTTTGGTCTTATCAAGCCTCTTCACAGTGTTTAATGGCTTAAATGTTGAACCTAAGAATATGAGCCGAATATTGTAAGACAAACTATGGGAGCTGGTCCCAGAGCTGGTCCCATTCTCCATAATCCCTGCATAAGCATAAGCTGTATCATGGTAAGGACCTGTGTCCCTATACAGGTAAATTAGGCAGGTTCCTAGCAAGGCACTTTACAAATAGAGACAAATGTTGACACCACCTCCTAAAAAAGAACTAATGTTCCTTTCTCTCTCTCCCATCACACCTCAGCTGATTATCAGGGCCTTCTTCAGCTGGATCAGGTGAGCGGCAGGAGAGAACCACTGCTACTGTGTTAGACACTGGGGCACTTTTATTAAGAAACACTTCCAGATCATAAACCCAAAAATTACTTCCTGCATAAGATACCCCAAGAACAAGCAGGGATCAGGTTTAAAACACACCATTCTAAACTACATCGAGAAAAACAATGACTAGAAATGCCTGTGGTTACATTTCCTTATAGTGGAATGTTTTTAAAAGTTTCAGATCATCTATAGAACATTGTGTCCTGCCCCTCTTCACTTTATACAGAATTAGTTTGCAGTCTCAGCACAATAATAAGCACCACAATAATATTCCATACCTTGGCGTGTTAGCACAGGGCGTGAGAACGCTGCAGATCTACTGGATACTGATGTAGTGGAATGCTCAGCAACGCTGTCAAAATCCGAATGTTCATCTCTTTCCTGGCAACTGACATCTTTTTCTTGCGGAGAAACTGTGGACTGCACAGGAAACACTCCAGATAAGAAATATGTAGTCACCTACTTGTCAAATTGCTTTCTTCCATATTCTGTGGCAGAGGAACTTACAATAGACTGATCGTCCGTAAACTCCACTCCATTGTTGTGCACTGTCAGAAATGTGGAATAAGATACATGTCAGCCCTGAGTTGCAATATGATATAATGTGAGAAAAGAAGTAGCTCATTTCAATTTTATTATATGGTTTGCTCACCCTCCTGTTGTAGTATCTTTAGACCCTCTTGGGCTTCAGTGTGCAGGTCCTCCAGGTACTTTGGCCTGCTGCCCTCGATGAACACATTCTCCGGGTAGTGTTGGGAGGTTCTGTAATGCACTGTCAACTTCCTTTGCTCATCTTGTTTTTGCCCAGCTGGAGAGAGAGTCGCTTTTATTAGAGATTGGTAGAATTTTCCACTTTGCTCAAATATGCTCATAAATTAATGAATGGTACATGGTAACATTGATAAGTTTGGTTATGATGAACATACGGATTGCACACTTTGTAAAATACTTCAGATTGACAGTGTTTCCCTGAGCTCTCATTGCTTGTTTACAGTTCTAGCAGGAAGCATAAGGTCATTACAGTATTAGGACACGTGCAGTGGAAAAGACTGGCCTCAGACTCTACTAGAAGCTGTAATCAAATCTATGACAATGAAAGGTAGTTTCTTGTTTGACCATGGCTTCCAAATCAGATCAGAATGATTTGTAGGGTGAGTGCACGTGATGTTGAAGGCCCTAGGCAAAACCTGCAGTGTCTTCCATGGTGACCACCTTTTTTTAAATATGAAAAATACAAATATTTGCTGGTTTTTGAAGTGCACTGTCCTCTGATTGCCAAAAGATCCGTTTTTTTATTTTCAAGAGTAGCATCTGCTTATGCTGGCAGTCAGACAGACACTCAACAGATTGCAGATAGGATCTCAGCAGCAGTATGTTAGAGGTTCTGACACTCACACCAAATAATCTCTCTAGCTGCCTTGACCTTTAATGCTGTCCAATACCAGATTACCCCTTTTATCTCCTCTCCTCTCATTCAGCAGTAACCTGAGTGCTGTTAAACATTAGATTTGTCCAGAGTCAGTATTGGGGATAATGTATATTAGAAGTAAGAGAAAGTTTCATTTTTAGAGTATATTGATGGATTATACAAATTCTCCAGTATGTGCAAATGATAATACTTTAAAAGAAAAGGATTTCCCAAAATATAAACACTGCCTCTATGAGCAAAAGTAATCATGGGTGCTCCAACTTTTAGGACATTTCAAAAGCCTTTATTACCATTTAAATAAATGTACTTCTGCATAGATGCACAGAGATGCTAGATGTACAAAGGCATTCCACTGCAGTCTATGTCCAGAAAAATATTTTGTTGCTTTCTGAGGTAAATATGCTCTTATTTTTTTTGTTGCAAATTTGTATTCCCAATTTCTGCTTATTTCTAAACATACTGGAAAAAAGCATAACTTTGAAATGTGCCACAACTTTTTCACAGGCCATATTGTATGTTTATTTTCCTAATATGTCACATTCTACTTAAAGTTATTTTCAAATAAAACATGGCCCTGAGGAGTAAGTATATATTCTTGTTCTTTCTCACTAAGGAAGTCAGGTGCTGAGGTGAGGAGCTGAGGTGAAGCTCCTTTTTCTGGGTGGTCCAGATAATCTAGCACCTGTGATGATGCAGCACATGCTCGTCTCTCTCAGGGAACAGACTGGAGGAGGGATCCACTGTTCAGCATGGGGTGGTAAATCCAGGATTGGCTAAGGGCAGGGAGACATTACACGCCAGGTAGCAGATAAGCTGGATTGGCCAGATAAAACCTCCAGCTTTGAATGTAATATTTCCTTTAATTTGGTGCATACAGTACTGTGGAGAAGTATTAAGTAACTGAGAAAGTTTTATATCAAATATATTGTTTAGCTGAGCACTAGGTTTTCTCTTATTTTTTTAACACTAACGTCAGTGTTCTCTAATCATTTCCAGACCTCTCCTCAATGAATTACTTGTAGTTATCAAATACCTGGGTCAATCAATACCACAATTATACAATAAGTCAATAATACATTCAATAAAATCAGGTAAACTGTTGATGGAATTTCACAAATCCAAGAAAACACTGGAGGCTTCCAGAACTCTGGAACCAAAACTGTGTTCAAATTATCAAACCATTTCTTTTTTTAAAAATCTTGCTACTTTTGACTGCTTTCTTGAATGTTTTGCATCTCTAGATGAAAAATAATGTAAACGTGTGTTCTTGTTGGCACAAAGACTCTCACTGCTGAGATAAAAGGAGCATTTGGCTGACGCTCTTATCCAGAGCGACTTACAATCATTAGTTACAGGGACAGTTCCCCTGAAGCTACTGAGGGTTAAGTGTCTTGGACACAATGGTAGAAAGGACTCAATGGTGGAAAGTTTGAACCTGTGACTTTGCAGTCATCAGAGTTTGACCTACTAGGCTACTACCACCTCAAACGGGATAACTGTCTTTAAATTATTCACAAAATACTGTAGATATATAGAGATTTTCTTGTTGCTTTTGAGACCGAAAGGTCTTTCTTATTCCATCATCTATAATAATAGCTGTTCCATGCCGTATTTAGTGGGAAGCCGTTGCAGTTTATGTAACTGCATTTCGCCTAAACTGTAAAGAGACAGCGAGTGGCCCCCGAGCTGTTGCAGTCCAATAGTGTTATGTCTGATTAGCACTGAGGCTGACTGTTAGCTGGACAATAGAGAGAAACACAACACTTGAGGGTGACCTTTAGTTGCCTTTGGACAATGTCTGAGAAACAGTAAGAAGCTTCATAGGGGCCCCGCTATCAGCTTTCTAATGTCCCCTTGAGTGCCTTGCACTGTTGTGAGTGTAGAAAGTAAGCTTTGGCCCCTTTGAAGGACATTAGGATGCAAACATGATGAAAGGTTTTCGCCTAAAGAGGGACCTTCCCCTAAAATAAATCCCCTCAGCTCTTTATTAGCATTTGTAACATCCTACTAGGGATCTTCTATTAAGTGTCTGGATTAGCGGTGCCCAGTGGGGGTGTCGGGTGACTTGGCTGTGAGGAGAGTGATATGGCACAGACCTATAGTAAGGATGCAGGTGTACTGTATGAGGCAATGTTACAAATCTTGTACTCAGATGAACTGGTAAGGGTATTCAAACAGGTAGGTGGAGCCTGGAACAGACATATTAAGGAAGCCTCTGCTCTCTGTATAATACTAGATCATTAATATCAGATTATAAAAAAACAAAAACAATAATATTCCACACCGACATGCTCGTTCATTTTCTTTTTTAGTCAGAAGGATACAAAATAATTTTGGGTTTTGTGAGAAGTGCTGTCAGTTAAATACATAGCCAACAGCTGAACACCTGCTTCTGTTTCTTATCTAGACTCCTGCTGCATACAATACTCCCTCTCAACCACATTACTCAAATACCGAGGCCAGCAATTGTTTATTTCTTTTGCAAAATTGTCCTGTTGTTGAAGGGAGCTAAACTTTGAGGGGGGAATGTAATATTTGGTCCATTTCCTACATATACATGCAAGTATGTAACTCATGTGTTACATCTCATAAAAGCCCTGAAAGCAGTTATGCACTTTAGAAATTAACCAAAATATAATAACTGTGGGTAATTAAGGATAGATGTTTATCCTATTTTACTTTCTGAGTCATGTGTATTCTTGCCCATTTTCCCCTCCAAGAAAGTGATGATGGTACCTTAGTACATTGTTAATAAATAAGGAGAGAAATTCTGGTTCCCCAAAAAACTTTGAGGTTTTGGCAACATTTTTGTACATTAGAAGTATGAGCAGTTTCATTCCACTAAAGTATGTTAATACCAAGAACCACTACAATACCTATATTTTAACTGCACGTACACACAAAACACAGTTCTCTACTCACCCTTCTTCTTGAAGACTGACAGCAGGGATCGAATATTTTTACTCAGAAACACCACCATGCTTGATTTGAGATGAAGTCCCAGAATAAGATCATCAAAGCCAGAGTAGGGTTAAAATAGGTCCACCTAACACAGTAAGAGCTGCAGTGCCGGCATCATGACCAACTGTAAGCTTCAGGAGCCACAGAAAAGGATGTCGTGAGGTAGCTGCATCACGGCAGACTGACGAAGGATAAGCTAAGTGAACACAATGAGATCTACCGCGAGCAGCGTCAATCTCAGCTCTTCACTCTGCCACGCTCTCCCTCCTTCTTTCCTCTTCAGCTCCCCCTCCTTTTGTCACACATAACCGCCAACGAATCCCCACTGAGTTTTAGACTTTCTGCTCTTTGGTTTGATCATTCCAAGTGAACTTAGGATAACTTTCTGGCTGCTTCAAAATTCAGCTCCTGTTCTGCCCTCCTTGCAACCACCCAACAAAACTACCATCACAGTTCCACAAAAGTAAATTAAAGGTACATTTGTACAGATATAGACACTGCTGGAGTCCTTCGAATGCTTATTTGACCCCATAAACTTCAGACGTATTAATCACCTATTCAGTTATTAAGACTTTATGATTATTTTGTACTACAGCAAATAATTTAATGTTTATAATGAAGTTATATAAGTTATATGGAACTGAAAAACCAAAGTGCAGGCAAACATTACAGGCTCTGAGATTTAATCAGTATCCATTCAGTGACGGACCTTGAAACCTGTCCACTGCCTACATCTGTATGCTTCTCAGACACTGAGTCACACTCTTCTTTAGCTCAGTTAATTGTGGTCACATCAGTGCCAGCGTTAACGCACCTCAATTCTGCGAACCTGAACGATATTCCTACATTGGGAGTCACAGTGTACAAATCAGTGAAGAGTATCTTTTTGTCACTGTTTGGTATAACCCACCACCCCACTAATTACATCCCTGAATAAGTCATTTGTCTTGCTGTTTAGGACTCCAAGCACAATCTTGAGCCAGCTTTGGCTTTCACCCTTTATAAATGAGTCCAGCTGGATTGGTCTTCCTTTATTTTCCTGCAGGATTTAGGAATCATTCAGTGGCAGTGGCAAGACTTGGCAGGTTCTTTTAGCCATCAGTCTGTGTTAATGTGCCAATGATGCACGTTTGCAGGGGGTACAGCTGTGCTCTTGCCTGACAGGTGACACTCCTAAACTCCTCATCCTGCCTCCTGCTGCAAAGACCTCACTGCTACTGGCACCAGAGCAAGAACTCAAGTGGATCTGGCTCAGAAAAGGGGTGCGATTTCAAAGGGGCTTACAAAGCACACCATTTTGGTTGGTGCATTGCCAACCCTTACTTTGTCCAGTGGGTCAACTCTCTGTATCTATCACTCTCTCATCTCACATTTCAGTATCAGGCTGCTCATCACTCATTGCCACACCTGCCTGTCTATTCACCCCTCCCTCCAGTTTACATGATGTTCTCTGGCTCTGTCTCTCTTATTTTACTGTCTCCCGGTGACGGTTAGCATTCAAGCCTTGCTCTGCTGACCATGCATTAGCTTGAGTAACCAGTGTCAAGGCATGCCTCTGTGTAAAAGGGTGGAGACCTACTTATATATGCTTGAAATTCCCTTTGGAAAATTTTGAGGTGAGATGCTCCAAAAAGCAGACAGAAACTGCATGCCTTCTGTTGTTCCCTCATTAATATTTAGCAGAGGATCCCAAAGCCACCATCTGGCTCCCAGCAAGGGGTGAAGGGCATGCTTATGAGGCCAGCCGACGGACGGTACGTTTCTATGCACAGCCGACTCCGCACAAACCGGCTCTTTTGTCCAGACATATGAAAGTTTGCAGGAAACAAATGGCACATGGTAGCTATTTTATGGTAAATTAGCCTGGCAAACTGCTAACTCTGGGCTGGCTTGTCATCTCTGATCACATTAGCGATGGGCAAGAACTTTTGCTTTATGTAGCCCTAAGTAAGCAAATGTAGTTCAGAATAGAAAACTAAATCTTTCTCAGAAAACTTTACTGAATATGAGCAATTAACTATTGTGTGCATTCCAACATTCATCTTGCACTGCTCTTAATATAAGTGAATCTGGAGTTCTGTCATCTGTTATCGGATCTTTTTTATACTCTCTGCAGTCTCATGACCAGTCAATACAAGTGAGTCAGTCTGACAGGCAGTCATACAGCACATGCCCATGCCAACGCAGATCTAAATGTTCATGTTTCTTTATTGGTGGTATGTTGTGTTAAATATCCCAAAGTCATTTTTGTGCATTCTATTCTTTCAAATGACTGATCATGACTGGAAATGCTATACGCAGTATGGTCTTCTGTGTCTGATCCTGTCCTACAGCTAAGCTCAGAAATATATTTGTACTTCCTAAAATGATTTTGGCTGTAATTGGTTGTTCATTTTGAAATGTTACCTTTGAAATGATGTGATTATTCATAAAAAGGTCTTAATTCCCACATGTCCCATCCGGCAATGATCTAAATACCCTAAAATTAAAGTTAGATATCTGCAATTAAGCCTCAAGCTCAGTGATCTGGAGTTTATATAAAATTAAAGGAAAATTGTCCCTGTACAGCTGCAACATTTCAATAATTAAATAATAGTAATTTGCTGAAGTTCCTGATTAATTCAACTTTATATCTCTTAGAATTTAGGTCAAAAGTCACAAGTTCCCTCTGCTAAGGTTGTTTAGTTTAGATTTCGTTTGAATGGGGAATTTAAACTTAAGGCAGCACCACAACAACACTATAGCGTGTAAAATAAGTCCACTTGGGGGTGCTACAGTGCACGCTGTCAAGATGAAAAAAGAACTGTTCAAAGATCGATCTGAGTCCTTGCTTATGAAGGTATCATCTTCTATTTCTTTGATCTTCATAATGATCTCCATGCAGAGAAATCCATTCAGGCTGTGTTTGACGTCATGACTCACTATGAAACACAATGTACTTAAAATATTCTTAATTCTACTTTAAGGGCAAATTTAAAAAATATGGGGAAAATTCAGTAGTTTTACCCCTTAAATAGCCTTAATCTGTGCACTTTTCCACTT
>JBBKCR010000134.1:14460609-14508351 GCA_037577295.1 Ladigesia roloffi
GGACTCGACGGATCCGGTTCAATCGAGACCTCAGATTCGTGATTCATGAGTCATTTAATGGATCCGGGTGATTAACCCGGATGAGTCGTGAATCGCTCAGCTCTAATTGCCACAATACTGCTTCAAAATATTACACAAAACACAAGCTCACTGGCTGCACATTTTCCCATGTATTTAAGATCACAATTTTGTGTGTTTGCACTGATATCAAATTATGTCTCATTTCATAAGACAATAAACACAATCTTTTGATTGTTAGTTTATTATTTGTGTTTGTGTAGGTAAAATTTTATATGAGACTAGAGAATAAAAGCATGACATGTGACATTCTGAGCTAAACACACTGACATATGCATGTAGCCTGCTGATGCTGAGCAAACAGCACCAGAATTATCTACCTCATTAAGAAATTAGGCTTTCAGGGGCTTCCAAGGATAATTTAATAGCATCCCTGAGAAGGTGACTCTTAAAAACTTAGTTGTTCTCTTTTACTTAGAAAGCACTAAACTCATAGAGACTATATTTTGTAGGGGCTCAGGTTAGGCTTTCTTATGTATTCTGCAGGGCGAAGTGATCAGTGACTTAAATGTTAGAGAAAGACCTCACGAAGCAAACTGAAATGAATGCACAAATAATTCTGTACGATTGTGTATCTTGTCTCCTACACTGTAATATCCTAACTCAATTTAGGCCTAATGCAGGAAGCGGCTGCCCTGAGCCCCATTACAATCAGACACAGAGTGCTTTGTATCAGAAACCTCTTCCTTTAACTCAACACTCACTGTCAGTGCTATATGCAGGAAGCTCTAATGATTTATGAAGGTTCTAAAATATGTTGATGCCATTTTGAGCCATTGAACTTTATACTGATGTCTTGTGGTTTTCACACAAAAATAGAGCAAATATTTTAAACTTCTGTTCCAGTAACATTTAAGTCCAATACAGTGGCAGTTCTGGGTCAAAATGACCAGGGGGGCCGAGGGGCAGCCAGTGGGTTTTTAGGGGGGCACATATAACCAGTGTGTGTGTGTGTGTGTGTGTGTGTGTGTGGCGGGGGGGTGTCACCGTGTGTGTGTAGCGCTTTAAGTAGTCTGTCTAGAACACATGTAACATTACTTTCGTTCTTCCAGTCAGCACATGTCACGGTAAGATATTTACACTTAAATATATGACTGTTCAGTGCAGGGGGGCCATAAGCAATTCTAAGGGGCCCCCCTGTAGAACCGCCTGTGATCCAATAGTTTCGGATTCCTTCATGAATGCACTGCAAAAGTGAAATCTTGGCAATGAAACCATGACTTCCCAAGACACCATTTTTAGTATGTGTTTATTGCAACAGCTTAGTGGGATAAGTCCTCTTCTCTGAGGAACTGGCTTTATAAAAACCCAACCCTGCCAAGAGTGCTCAATTATTCTTTTATATTTAAGTTGCAGGATGGAGCTAAATACTAGAGATGCTTTACTGCTTCCATTACAGTAAAACCTCTTTTCTAACAGTTACCTGGATGCTGTTGGAAAAGTGTTTCTCTTTAACAGATGTGGAAATTCCTGAGCTCCAGAACATAAGCTAATTTTACCGTGTTAAAAAATTAGAAGCTTGTAGCTATAGGATTAATAAACAAAGCATTTCTATTTATGCTGAGAAACCAGAGTAATCTTCAAACTGTAGCCGTCTAGAATTCTGGCTTCATGCAGGTGCGGATAATGATCATGCAGAAGAACATAAAGTTTGGATGTTTACAGAATGTTATCATTAGTAACAGTGAGTTTTATCTGGTGAAATGTGCTATGAAAGATACTGTTGTACTGGGTGTTCAGGTCAAGGCCACCTTTGTTGAACATAGTGAGCAGGGGATAAAAGTGTAAGGACACGCGCTTTCTGGATGGGCCCTAATGGCGGTTTGTCGTTCGACTTTGGAGCCTGTCAAGACTGTGTGAACACATCCAGTGGCAAAGACAAGGGCACCATTTCATCCCGAGCCATGCACTCCCCTCAGGCTGCCATAAAAGACCTGGCTGTCTATAGCAGAACTCAGAGAGGACCAGCTGAGAATGACTCACATAAGGAGAAAGGGGAGGTGGGGCAGTGTAGAGGTGAGAGCCTAAACTTCAAAAGAGTAAAAAAATAAAAGTTATTCTTCACACATCTAACAATGTTCTTGAGATCTTTTAGAGCAGTGTTGCAATCAGAGATGAATAAAACTCTTTGTCAGGGTTTGCATCCGTTTGTTACATATTAGCGTTCTTCAACCGGATTGTTTGGCTTGTCTTGTAAAAACTTAACTCTAATGATGCTGTCATGATCCAAAAGTTCTCTGAAGACTTGTAGCACAGTGATAGAAAGATGATCTATTTATTGTGGGGAATAAAGAATTAATTATATTATATGAGCATTATAGATTACCGGTATGTATATGTGCAGTGCACTTTTATCTGCTTTCAGAAATCCAGATAGTTCCACAGCCTGAAATGAAATAACTAATAGACATATTATCCCATTAATAAGGGCACATTTTCCAATTAGAAACATATGAACCTTAGATAAAAAGTACATGGAGAAGAAAAGAAAGAACAACAGAGACTCCACACGAGCCAAACAGCAACAGTTAAACTAAACAAGACCCAGGTGTCATTAGTTAACATCAGAAGCTCCAATGGGTAGCAGGTGCAAAGCCAGGATGGAAATTTCCTGGCACTAAATAATATCAAACATCTCATTTAAATGAATCACAAGTGATAAACCTCATTAACTCTAAACTTTCTCATGCTTTGAGGCAATTCCGTGGGCTGAGTGGTTAACAGAAGCAGACCTTACAGCTGTGTGGTAGGGGTGTAACGCTATATCGTAGTACAATATTTCGCGATGCCTAAATGTCACAATATGTATCGTAGAGTATTGGCAATACATTTACGATATGACGGCAGTTTAATCCTATTGGTTGAGCTGCTGACGTGGTCTATCTTTATCCCGTCGGCTATCTCTGTTGCTCCAGCCCGCTCCCGTCCGCTCCCGTTTGCTCCCATCCGCAGCCATTTGCTCCCGCCTGGTTTGTGTGGAAATCTGGCACCTCCCCTACATCTTTTCAGTTTGCTCCACCTTGCCAGCCTTTAAACAAACAATTAATTTCAGTAGAGGTTCAGTACAGTTACAGTTACACACTAGAGCTCCCCAGAGCAGAGCTGTGTAACTGTACTGAACCTCTACTGAAATTAATTGTTTGTTTAAAGGCTGGCACTGTAGAGCAAACTGAAAAGATGGAGGGAGGTACCAGTGATGAAGATCCCACTGATGCAGCAGAGAAAAGAGAGATAACACAGGGAGCTAAGCATGTACAGCCACCACCTTTCCAAAAAACAGCACTGTGAGATCTGCTTGGTGCAACTTCTGCTAAACCAACAATCAGTCTGACCAAACATAAGATAGAAGTAGAGACTGACATGTACAAATAGGACACTTATATGCCCCTCACTATGTCTCCACTGAAATGGTGGAAAGAAAATGCTCACATGTACCCTTGAATGTACCCACTTATTTGTTCCTTTGTTCTTAGTAAACAGTTTTTTTCTTCAGCAGGGGAGTGGTCAAAAACCCCAGCTTTTGTAGATATGCTTTTTTTTTACTGCTTGAAGAAGTGCTGTCTGAGGTCTCTTTAAAAGTTCATGTTAAATAATAAACAAAACAGTGACAGAGAGACATTCAGTTAAACTTTGAAATGTGTATTGTATTTACAACAAGGAATTTATTGAAATTTGTTAATGTGAAATTAATCTGTTATATGAATTTCAGTTTTGTTCAAAATATCGTGATGTATATCGTATTGTGAACCCAGTATCAGAATACGTACCGTATCGTGATCTGGAGATATCGTTACACCTCCACTGTGCGGTCATGCCCTAAGCAAGGGTGAGGCTGTTGCTCTAACAGTGGTGGGGCCAATCAATAAAAGCCCAAATTGTACTAGGTTAACCACAAATACGTTCCTAGCTAAGCAGGCTTGGGCCATTGACTGACCAAATAAAAATAACAATCACTGGGTCAGCTGGTGGCCTGGTGGTTAGGGAGTTGCCCCATGATCAGATGGTCATGGGTTTGAATCCAAGGATTGCTAGGGGCACCACTGATCAAGGTACTGTCCCCACAAACTACACCCAGAGTGCCCCACATTGGTGACAGCCCACTGCTTCACTTGGTTAATTAGTTAAATCCAGAGAAAGAATTTCCCACACACTTTGTGCTGTGGTTTGTCCACACATAACTACTCTTCACTATATATAGTCTACGATAGGCTAACAACATGTCTAAAACCTACTCATTAACAGTAGCTTTGCCTACTTCACTGAGTTCAGCAGACAGCTAACTTTGCTATCTAACCAAGCAGAAAGTAGAGAAAGTACATCTGGTAATTTCACATATTTGTGTAACTGTGATCAAATACATTAGTTTGAGTGTTGTAGTAAAAAACATTTTTACTGGATTGCTACAACTGTCCTAACATGAACTCATGGTGTTTGACTGTTTGCAAAATGTGTTGTCACCTTGGTGAAATGGAAATTGTTTTTGGAGCTGAAAAAATTATATCTGCATCAGATTTCGGCTGTCTTTCTGTTAACTAGTTTGAGTTCTCAGAACATGATGTTTGTAAACGGGTTTTATATTTGCTGTTCAATACAGCAGAGGCATGCCGTTTCAGGCTAGGTTTAAACCTTTAGTGCTTTCATGCTATAAATAAGGTCAGCATGCTCACAAATTAGCTGGTGGCAAACAGAGCATGCCCTCAGCTGTAGTCACACTAAATCTTATGACTGCAAATCAGTGCATTATGCAGACAGTGCATGGCATTAGAGGGGTTTAGCACAACAACTTCTGGTGCCTTAAACCCATTCCATACATGTGACAGTGTGACATGGCTGGATGTTCTAGTGGAATTCCCACAACAGAATCCTACACAAGGCCTGAAGGTGGACCACACACACTGAGTTACTATGGGAAGTTGTACCAAAGGCTTAGGACTTAGTGAGACCATTTAAGAGGATTTATCTTGTGCTGGCAATGTTTAGGGTATGTTTATATGTAATTAGGTATGTTTTTTTAAACAAACATTAACATTTCGTTTTACCAAACATTTACATTTCTAAAAATATATTCACTGTTCTTAAAATAGTTTGAACTGTCACAACGCTTACACGCAAATGTACAAATGGTGGCTTGGGAATAACTTTTTACTGCCGCAATACTCATAAATAATGATACTCATAAATGCCTGGAAGAATAATAGTTGTTTTAATAAAATTCTGCAATGAAGACTCACTTTCACAGAGGATAGCCATTTAAATGCTACTTTAGCCCTCTGGCTGTCCTCGTTTTTGCTCCTCTTTCAGCCTCCTCGTGGCCAAAAATGGCCACCAACAGATTAAGTCTGTGATTTTTATTATATTTATGCTTTTTTGCTATTTTTACTGCATAAAGTGTTTAATTAACATCAGTACTTGTCATAAGTATAACATTTCAATTCTTTTTATATTTTTTTAATCCTTCAAATACCAGTTTGTTTCCACTATGAACTTGTTAGAAAACAACCGAAAAAGTGTACATTTTCTATATTCTCAATGCTGCTGGATTTTCTTGTGTTACAGTCTGAGATATGGAACTGATTAACAACAACACTGATTATAATGCATTGTTTATTTTTTGCAGGGAAAGCAAAGTTTTAAAAAACCTCACACTCAGCGTCCTCGTGGCCAAAAATGGCCACCTCCTGTTTACACTCCCAAAATTAATATATATTAAAATATTTTTCAGCTTTCACCAACTTGATTTCTAAAATAAGCATCAGTCCTTGTCAGCAAAAATTCATTTAAATTAAGAATTTTAATGTTTTACACAGAACCATACTGTTTTAGCTGTGCCATGATGGTCTACGCCTACAATATATATACTTAATTTTATTATAAACATATTTTCAATGTGTATAAGAATGAACATCTTTAATTTCTCATCTTAACCTTTTATCCAGCAGTAGAGAGCAGCACTGGCATACTTTCCTTAGTCTTGCCAAGAAAATCCATCTGCCTCAAGAAATCCCTGTCTGCATTCAAGTCCTCATCCCAGCTTCTTTCACTTAGAATATGGATGTGATAAGGAGTTATGTTCTAGTGTTAATCAGTCACAGCCTCAAAAAGGCCTTGCACCCAGCACACAACGACCTCATTACAGAAGTCAGTGCAAATTTGTGACGTCAAGGGTTTTGCTGACAAGATGAAAATGCTTTAGTGTCTTCAAACCCCCACTCTTTCCTCAGTCCAGCCCTGCCATCCATAATCATTTAGGAAAGTTGACATCAATTCAGAAATTCTACTGAGCTCAACCTGCAGCTCATTTGATTTACAGCAATACTCTGGTTCTTCAGAGTTCTTCAGCCATTTGAAACTGAGCTTTAAAGCTATATACTGTATTATCCCATCTGAGGTTTCTGGACAGAAACATTTGTTGTAATACATTACCAATTTAGAAATCCTTAGGAAGAGCTAATGTAACCAAAATTCTTAGAATTGTCTTGCTTAAGTGTTTAAAATTTCTATATAATTTTACAAGAATAGCTTTGGGAAAACATTCTCTCCTTCTTCTACTGTCTTACACAAAATTGTTAGAGAATAATGGATCTGATTTTAAATAACCTCAAGAGCTTTTCCAATATCGATACTAGTAGCGAAAAGCCCAGCCCTGATCATGAGATATGTGCATATTTAGTAGAACCAAATGAAAAACAATTTTTTTGCTAAAACTGTTCACACAGTTTATAGTTTGTGGTCAATCCATATTAAAGGTGTTCAGTGCCGGATCTTATATGTCTCGAAATAACTACTTTGGTGGGTTACTATCAAATGGACAAACTTTCCATTAAGGACTTTAGGACTTTTTTTTTTTTAATTGGAGCACTTTACTGAGGATAAGCCTATTATGCTCAAACTATGCCACATAGAATCGTGAAGCATTCCTTTCCATTTTTTGGTTAGGGTTACCCATGCAGCCAGAAGGTTGTAGGATTGAATCCCAGGACTGCCAGAAGTACCAATGTGGTATCCTTGAGCAAGGTCCTGTGGTCAAGCCCCCTGCTTTACTTGGTGAATGGGTTAATTGCAGAGAAGGAATTTCACATTGTTCACTCTGTGTGCTGTGGTGTTGTGTGGTGTAGTGTGTTCACACGTGACTATAATGGGCCACTTTACTTTATTTAAACACTGCAATAATTTGTTATGAGATCAGATGCATTCTATCCCTACAATATCCATTGTTGCCGGTGTCAGACTGATAACTATCATACCAGTTTGCCATTATTAATACAGTTTTCAATTCAATTCTACAAATCTAAATTCAGCAACTGCCCAATGCCTTTTTTACAGATGAGGTTCAAAGCAATGCATTTGTGTTCTTTCCTAAGTACACTACTGTATTATGAGGTAATAAACAGTACAATACAGATCTTTTAACAATGTTGAGAGTTTCATTACAATTTCCTCTACAATTTGTATGGCCAACATAAACACGCCGATACATACTGACATGCTGCCACCCACCAGAGGAGCTGACCCCACTGTTATGCGATGAGCTCAATCACGCGTGAGGAGACAGGATGGGACGCTGGATTCAAATTCAGCCTTTCTGAATAAACCCTGCTCTGTGAATGAGGAAAAGCTTTACACAGCAGACAATCCAAGACAGGCAGGGTGCACATGCACACACCACAGCCAAAGCCTTCAGCATTCCAATAGAGAGTTCATGCTTAGTCGGGTAATGAACAAAATGGAAAGGTGAGGCCTTTTTTCTCTATTACATCAGCAGTTTGGGTGGAAAAAGACCAGTGAAAAAAACAGGAAACTCCCAAAGTGTGTCCACATACTGCTCATCCCATTCGCACTACTCCCAAATCAGGGAAGCACTTTTATCTCAGAGCGGCCAGGCACAGCAAACCTTGAAACTGCACTGCTGCGTATTTATCTTAATGAGATGTTTAGCTGGGACACCCTCGTCACAAGATCATGCAGACACATGAGCTGCTAACTGCTGTACTTTTTGTTTTCATTTTGCAAACAGGGAACAATCTGGCCTTCAGCTGAGATTCAACACTGTGGTTTCACTGTCTCCTAAAATTGCTCTAAAACCTGGGAAGAGATGTTCCATTGTTGCTTATATTCATAAGTGATACGCAGAGAAAGATCGGTTCTTTAACATGCCTAAAGGACACAGTATAGCTTTAAGGCCATTCCCATTCCACAGACACACACTTCCACAGACACACACTTCCACAGACACACACTTCCACAGACACACACTTCTGGTCTGAGAACAAGAACCAGAAAAGCTTGGAGAGAAATTTCAACACATGAAGCACTATGTCTGACACACACACACATTTTCACAATTTTAGTATATTAGAGCTCCTAACAATCTATAGAACACTGTGTCAAACACACTGAGACCGCAAAGCACCTTTGAAGAGTAACCATTCAGCACAAGAAAATCTGCAAAACTTGCAGATGGTTGTGGTGGTTCACAGATGTGTGTTACTCATGCCTTTGAAAATACTAAATATTTGAACCGATGTAGAAAACCTCTGCCCTAGCCCTGTCCGATGTTGATTACTTACATATAGCTGGAAAGGTGCTTGCGGCCCAGTTTTTTAAGAATCTGCCTCTTTATTGAAAGATCAGTGGTACAATCCTAGCTTTGCCTTTAAACAATACCCATAGCTCCCTTACTCCAGAGGGGCAGTCCCTCATGCATGAGTAAGCTGCTCTGTACAGAAACGGTAGCTATGTGACGAAGACCTTTCTTTAATTATTAATGAATGGTAATCATTACAATATTGAAAATTGTTAATTAATTGACTGAAATGCATATTCCATGTGAACAAACCTGTTTTTTGTCACTTTGCTCAAATTTGGCAAAGCCTGTTTTGGTGTATTGTATCTGTAATGACACTATGTCCACATGTCATTCAAGTACATTCAGAACGTCAATACAAGTTTTTTTAGTGTGCCACTATAACCTGAATTTTAACACAAAATGTCTAAGAAAAATCTAAAAGCTTGTTAAAGACAAGACAACTATACCACCTACCTGCCTTAATTTTGTCCACATGTCCAAAAATCCAGAAAGCCCTGACCTTACTTGGGCTGTGGTTGTTGTTATGAATGGTCTTTGCCTTCTTTTTGCTGATGGAGTTCCCCATGGCAGTACTCTTGCCTCCCACCAGCTCTAGAATACTCTAGCACACAGAACATCTGCCTTCTGCATCCACAAGCTATCCTCCCTCCTCTCAGTTACTCCTCTGTGTCTTCCAGCCTCCAGTGTAGGACAGAGCAGTCCCACTCCGTTCAGTGCCGGTAATCCACCCTGTGTATTTCTGCTGGGTGTGTGCAAACAGCTCCCTCTCCCTCTCTCTCCCTCTCCCTCAAAACACTCTGCCTCTAGTGATGATCAGTCCCAGCTCACTCCAGTCACTTGGAATGTGGAGAAGGAGGGATTGCTACTAGCTCCTGGTGGCTCTACCCGCCCCTGATCACGCATACACACACACATCCGTTTCCCTTATGTCTACAGTTTAGCTGTGATCAGCATTATGTGGCAGATCAGAGCATTCTCACATATCAGTGATGACTCCATGTCCTTCATTCTTTACTAGACACACAACCTTCTGCCTCCCATGCTTTAAATCTTCACAGTACCTGATCTTATCTGCTCTACTTTCTGAAATGAATCCCAGAAATTCTGTCATGGCAAAGTCTAAACAGAACAAAGCCCACTACTTTAGCATCTCACACACATCTAAACCCACAATCACACAATAGAGCCCTCATACTCAGTGGTATGAAGACAAAAGCCTTGCGTTATTTCTTTTTTATGATGAAACTCCCGGCTCACGATCAACATTACTTTTGTTCCACTGCTGTGCCTGTTCACCCGTAGCCCCTCCCAGGTTCTGTTTTTATTCATTCTCTGTTTGCTTGAACACTGCATCTGGATCTCCTTTTCTTTATTGTCTTTGCTTGTCCATCTCACTTACAATCCTTTTGCATTTCTATCTATACTTCCGTTATCCTTAATGTCAGTTTTTCTTTCTCTGACTGTTTGTTCCTATGTGGTCAGGTAATCTAATACTCTGTTCCACTCTCCTAGCCCTCGCCAGCCGCATCTTTTACATGATTGTGTGGTGCAAGAACATTCCAAAACAGAATTAAGTAACTACACCAATGTACACATGACAAAAAGAGAAATAAACCATCATTATTTAATGCGGACATATATAACATTACCTTTTAGCTGTGCCCACAACACCAGCACAGCTTATTGAGTTAAGGGTGATTCAGCCATAGGCTGTTTGCATCCTTCCAGCCTTGTGTTTTGGCTGCGTCTCTCTCAGCCCTCTTACCCCCCGCATACACTGTCAAATCACTGATCTCCTACTGATGTAAAAATATCCATCTTCACAAATGATTAAGACTAAACACAGAGTGAAAATAATATAAACACTTGGAGACTTATTCTGTGGTTTGCCTGGTTTGTAAAGCTACAATAATGAAGAATTTAAAAGAGAGAGTCACATACTGTGGTATTTTAGATATCAGGTGTAAATGCTTGGAAAACATATCTAAGAATTTTGACATATTACAATTAGCCCCTCCCCCTATCCCTAACTCTTACAGACACAAAAAAGCATAGACCTGCATACACATGCTGAGACCTGTCGGAGTGACTCGTCGGTTTCAGCTTGGTCCATTAAGGACGGCCATCGACTGAATCCACTGCAGTGTTATACGTTTTTTTTTCTTTTTCTTATTTTGTTCTATTTATTGGGAATTGTTCACTCAATGTGTTTGTATACACACATATATGAACTCCTTGCATCAAGTGGGTCTGGTTACATGATAGGAGTTGTAATAAAAGCAGGTCCTCTTTGGTCCCCCATCGGAATCCAACCTCAGTTTCCCTTAGCTCAGGTCAGTGTGGCCTCCAGAAGATCTGTAATGTGATCTGTGATTTATCGCAAGTCACTGCATCTGTGCTTTGTCAGTACAGGTAGTACTAACACAAGACTCAAACACATGATCCTGATATGCTTTTAGTTATCATAGAGCTTGTATTGTTAGACAAGTGGATCTTACATAATGGCAACTTTATTAATAACAAATGAGCCAAGATGTGGACATTAGATAAATTATGCATTATGACACTCATACACTGACACACAGATAATGGATAGAAGAGACAGGGGCATATTAGAGAGCACCATTTCAAGCTGATGACTAATTACAACCCAGTGAAATTCTTGCAACTAAATGCCATCCACATATATCTTTGCTTTACATGCACAAAACACACCCTCCACACTACTTTCCTCTTTAGCCCTGCCACTGGACCACAGTAGTGCTCTGCTGAAGTCAGATAGACACATTGATCTCTCTCCTGCCCAGAAAAACCGCTGAAGCAAGCAGTGGTATTTTAGCTGGCTCATGATCTGAAGAAGTTCTAGCATGACAAGAATACAATGCCCTAAGGTCTGCAAATTATTACCTAGCACAGCTTCCTGCGTCCGAATCATGTAGGTCAACCACAGGCAACAGAAAAAAATAAGCCAGGCAGTTTTAGCTCAGATTCACACATATACACTATACGGACAAAAATATTGAGACACACCTCAAAATTATTGAATTCAGCTAGGCACTTATTTCCAGTGAAGGACAAACTTAATGCTTCAGCATACCAAGACATTTTGGTTAATGCTATGCTTCCAACATCGTGGACGGAGTTTGGGGACGAACCTGTTCTATTCCAGCATGACTTTGTCCCAGTGCACAAAGCAAGCTCCAAAAATACAAGCTTGGATGAGTTCATTATGAAAGAACTTGACCTCAACCCCATACAACACCTTTGGGATGAACTGGAACAGAGATTTCGAGCCAGGCCTTTTTGTCCAACATCAGTGCCTGACCTCATAAATGCTCCACAGAATGAGTGGGCATAAATTCCCACAGAAAGCCTTCAAAGAATAGTGCAAGCTGTTATAGCTGCAGGGGATACCAACTCCATATTAAAGTATTTGAATGCAATGTCATTAAATTCCCTGTTACTGTAATGTTCACTCGTCCAATTAATTTGGTCCATATAGTGCTGTATGCAGTGAATGAATAGTTTCCTAACAATATAAAACTTCCTAAATTACCCTATATTGCTGTACTGCATCATTTGTCCAGTGTTGTTTATATGTTCTTACTCTGCATAAAAGAGGACAAAGCATCAGGTGGGATCTTTTGCCCCTAAGGGAATTTGGCTGCCATTTACAACTTATGCTACAATTCACTTTAGTTGCTATGATTAGTTTTGGAACATATTTCCTTTGGTACAAAATAATTAGCTTAGATGCAGACCAACTGACCTTGGCCACCAAATGTTCACCTACCACATTATCTGCAACATCAATGGTCATGGGCAAGAGTCCATGTTGGTAGAGTGTTAGGGGTCTGCAGTGGCATTTTGCATTCATAAAGCTGCTCTGAGACTAAAACAACTTAAAAACTGCTACCCCAACCCCTAAGTTTGGGAATGAACAGGTTAAAACCTAGCTCTGAGCTCCACTGCTGGTCCTGCTAGCAAGAAGACACCTGAAAAAAGCCTGCCATCGAGCCAAATGCTGAACAGTTTATCAGTGTTACATGGAGGGTACTAACCTGGATGTTCCTTGAAGAGAGAGGTAAATCAACTTTGAGCACTTTTGAGCAAAAGCTAAAATTTTGCTATTTAGCATGTTACTACAGCACACTGATGGAGAGGTTTGTTTCACACGACTCCATGCTGGCCTCTTGTGGAAAACACTTGGGTACAGCTTGTAGAACAAGTAAGAAAAGTCAGCTATCACAACCATACTGCTGAAGCTAAACAAATTAAGCTTTGTGCTCTTCACTATTGTACATTGATGTAGTGTAGCTGGCTGATGACTGGTCTTGGATTTTGTCACCCTCTTGTGGTTGAAGCAGATAAAACTTGGCAGAGCTGCACTGAGCCCACTACTCTGCCCACTGTTTCTGTTTAGAGGAATACAAAACTTGACAGAAATCCTCCAAGTACATTTCTTTAGATGGAATGTACTTCGAAAAACCTCAGCTGGGCTAAATGTGCTAGCAATCGGCTGTGTTGGAATGCAGGTCGAAACAGAACTGGCACTGAGGTAAATTCCGTCCAGCTGCATTCCAGCAGGTCCAATGGCTGGCAGGCACACAGATCTCTCACCTGGTGCCAGCCTGTCCTTTACTGGCCCTTCTCTCAGAGGCTCACAAGCTCTTGTTTGTTGCTCAGTCAATCTTACTCTGCTGTTTGCTGGATTATTCTTGTTCACTGGTGTTTAGATTCACTCTGAGACTCAGGAAGTGTAGAGTGTCTGAGCGCTCTCTGGAATTATGTGGAATCTGTGTGTTCATTGTGCCCTATCTCCATTCCTGACATACTTGAATTTAAGCTTTGAGCAGGGCAGGTAGCAGAAGCTCAAGGTTAAAATTAGATGATGAGTCATGAACCATCTGAGAACAGCAAGGCATTGAGTGTTCAGCAGTTTAAATGCACAGGTGCAGAATATATATATAAATCTATACTATTGGTCATTCTCCACGTGGGTCTGTAAAATGTAGAAATGATTAACTAGTGAAAAGTGTTGAAAATATCTATACCAATTTTGATGACACAGTATTAATTTATTTAGAATACACATCATTTTTTGAGTTTCCTGAAAATTCCCCATTTGGACATTTGAGGTTTTGGCCTGACAGCAGCAATATACAACTTTGAGTGAGGTCACCAGTAAAAAAATAACTAAATAAAAAATTTACATAAGACATAACCCTACACTAACATATGTTTTATTCCAGGAAGCATTAGTTAGCAGCTATATACATTTAGCATTCTGTATCCGGTATTTTGGTATTTACCTAATTTTCCCAATTTCCTACATTTTTCATTGTGTTTTGTTCTACCTAAGGTGTACACATTATATTTAGGTGATTGTATTTATCTAAAAACAATTGCATTTAATTTAAAACGACCAATTTCCAGCCTCTCATTACGGGTGTTTATCACTGAACTATGTAAATAGTCTCCACTCTGAGTTTCATTGCACAGAGAAATGCAATTTCTTTTTTACACATGACAATAAACGCTTTGAACGTTGAATCTTGAATGGGCTGGTCTGGACTGTGCCTTGTTGAAAACGCAGTCCAAGCCTATACACATTTTATTCTTTCAGCATGAATGGGCAGGACAAGCCTGGTTTAGGCAAAATGGGCAGGTATTTTCACAGTTTAGTGTCCACATTTGAACTGTAGAGACTGTGGACTAAATGGTATGTTTCGAAAGCTTAATAGTTTCCTGTGATAGAGGTGTTTTAGATTGGGTGCTGTGCTTAAAATATATCAAATCACTGACATGGCTCTGGCTCACAGAAAAATTAGGAAGGACAACTGTGACCTTCCCACCGTGTTGTTCTCTCCAAGATATCAATAACAAACACATTATTATTATTTTCTGTTGACTTAGTAGTAAAAATGTCGTTTTTGGTGTGTATATAGTGTCTTTTTAGTGTATATTTTTAGTGTGTTTATTTAAATGTATGTTATTTAGTGTTTTTACAGGCAAAAATACACATTGCTCAGATGAATAGCTGTTCTAGGTTTTTATAAGCAGGTCTGTATATGTACTGCCTTGCACACAGTTTACTGGCCACAGGCCCATTTCATTAACAACTGCTGTGTTTCAAATAACTAAAGCAGACAGCAGAGTGGGAGAGTGTTACTGAAAGGAAGATAAAAGAGAGAGATAAAGAGTGTATGCGATGGAGGGAGGTTACAGGTTAGCTGCCATGACGACAGGGGGAGAGTTTATTCTCTCGACAGGAGGTACACCAGCCTTGTTATTGCTGATCACAGGGGTCTAGTGTGGTAGTCTGGTCAGGGAGTGTTTGTGTCACATATGCGCGTGTGTTTGTGTGTGTGTTTAACACAGCTATGGGTGTAACCACCATGACCCGGTGCGAGGTCACAGAACTTCGCCTGTGATGGTGACCTTGGCCGTCTGGTTTAATTCGTGTTCCACATCGTGCTGATTATACCCTGGAGAACTGAACTCAATTTCAGTTCATTCACACTGTTACCTCCCCTGTCTCACCGCACTAACATCACAGCTCACAGTCAGTCTACATTTAACGCCACACAGGCTAGTCCACGTTCAAGAAGTGCATTTAAGCCACATAAAATCTGACTATAAAAGGATTGACTGCTCAATATTTGTCCTACTCTGACATTAGAAGGGGTGTACAAGAGTTTCCATGAAGGGTTTATAGTAACAAGCAGTCCTAATGGCTTGTTACGAAACTTACGGGTGAATCAGACAATTGCAATTTAAGTGATATCAATCAAATTGATTTGCCAAGCAGGTGGCAGAGGGAAAGAGGAAGGGTGAACGAGGGCAGGGTTAAGGTGATGTAAATGGTAAGAGTGCATATATCACCAGGTGTATTCATTACCTAGGATTACATAACAAAACCCAACACACACACACACACACATCGAGATACTTGAGATGGACTGGCTGATTTTTTCCATCACCTTCAATTAACCAAGGCTTGCCAAAAACAGAAAAGAATGAGTACAAAATAGCAACATTTAGTTTTTCACAGAATCAGTCTTCTGTTTTTGTGAGGTGTTGTGTTTCTCTTTCTGCTTCAGCTTGTCTGTTGCTTCCTGATTCTCAGACTAATGAGAGGAACCTGAGAGCTAAACGGGCCTTTCAGTTAGTGCTGACCAGATAAATACAATGTCTATACCTGTATAGATGGACACAACAATATTACTGTTTGTTTCCTGTTTGGTAAAGATGGTTTAGCACTAACTTTTTTCTTTCCTGACACAAATGAAAGTCTAAAATCTTTAGTATTGGCTGGTATGGTCTTTAAAAGCCAATAAGCTCTTTTAAATGGAAGAGTTTCACTTAAGGTGAACATATAAAAGAGTGATATCATACTAAAACTACTGAAACACTGGACTAGAGATACATACAGCTAACAACATGACATTATACAGTGTAGGGGTTTGATTGTTCAGGCTAATTTGTCACAGGATTACCTCTTTTCTGCTGATATTGTCCCAAAACTGATAAAACACTAATAACGATATTCCATTCGTTTTTAGTATTGATGCACAATGGGCATTGTCTCCTCAACAAAAATCTGACCCATAAAATAGACCTGTTATAACAGCAATAGAATTGCACTATGTAATCATATTGTGATCTTTGGAAATACTATTATAACAAATTTTATCAGTACTGCCTAGATCTATGCCAAGCTGTCACTATTCTTAATAATGTTAAGAATAGAGTTTGGAGAGCAAGCTTTCTAAGCATGGGGAAACATAATCAAGTTCACCTTCTGCAACAATCCAAAATCATAACATTGTATCTCTCATCATTACATACCGTTCTCTGTTGAGCTACATAACTCTGATAATCTGTTTTAGGAATGGCTTTAGCCATCTCCCAAAGGTTTTTCCTTTCATCTCCACTGTCTCATGTTTGATTCTGTGATGTGTGGGGAGCGTGTCTATCACTGTCTGGAGACATCATTAAACATTCAGCTGTTCGTTTTTCCAGCATAATTACTGAACGGTCACGTTTCACTCCTCCTGCTTTTGGCCACAAAAGCAATCATGACGTCTCTGATGGCTGATAACAAATGGACATTTTATTTGCGTGTGACAAGAATCATTAACAGTTAGCTAAAGCTTCTGTTTGGGTCCAGTTGACATTTCCACCACACTGTTAATGATCTAAGCTTATTTGATAGCCAGGGTTAACAAAGGACTATTTTTATTTGCTCTGCTCCATTACAGTCTCCACAATCACATTGTGAACTGTATACTTTTTTAAAATATATTGTATATTGTTTGGTGTACCTATGTGGACATTTGTGTGCTTTACAGTACGTATTCAAGTATGCTCTTCTTTTCGAATGTACAATACAGTACCCTAGACCACACTAAACAAACACAACAGAGGCTAATTGTGACGACCAGAGCTAGACCTTCCATTCAAGCAATAAATGTCAAAACATAAAAAAAAGAACAAGCAACTCACCACAATTATCGTAAATTCTGGACTATAGAGCGCACCTGATTAAAAGCCACATGCTCTAAAAGCCATTTTGTACTTGTACAAGCCGCACCGGATTATAAGACGCATCACGCATGTGTCTCACATTGTAATATGAGATATCTACACAGAATTGTTTTACTTTTAAATGTTGCAGTTACATAAACAAATACATATTGCACATGGTTTTATTTTTCAAACATTGTCTGTTACACGGCTACCTTTAAGTATACGTACGTATCAGTAACACACAAATTATGTTGCTAATGCTTTTTTACTGAAAAGTGCACAATCAACATTCCAACATCTCCTAACCCCTGGTTAAAATATACATGGTATATATACTGGAGCCTATCAAGATAAGTAATTAATCGGCATCTTCATCTTCCTTATCTTCATCACGAACGGGCCTTAGCAGGCCGTGCCCGCCCTCGAATTCACTTGGGCTCACCCTGGGAATACGGGCCCCCGGGATTGGTCCGGGAGTTTGAGCTGCCTAAACACTCGTCACAGGTGCGGTCGAGTTGTGCATAAAACATATCAACCAAAACGAGCCTAGAAAATGTGTGCCTCCCCAAATGTCCGTCCGCAAATCTGGATCTTGCGCCAGGTCTGGTTACGAGGCAAAATGTCTTTGGCGTCATGAAAAAAAAACATGCATTAGCCGCACTGTATTATTAGCTGCAGGCTAAAAAAAAGTAGCAGCTTATAGTCCGGAATTTATAGTATTATAATATTCTACTAGTATTCTAGTGTATAGTTAGCATTAAGTTTCAAGCAATGCATTAACTTAAGGCTATACTAGACTGAACATTGTCACCTAAAGCTTGTTGCAATAAAAAAATTTTGTGTAATCTTACCATGACTGAGCACAGCCACTGTTATAACAGAAACTCTGTGGTTAGTCTATGACTGGTATTCACAATCTTTGATGTATCTAAGACTCCCAGGAGGTCAGGAGTGATATTACTTACTGAATCGGCCCCACACATTAGAAATCACACTGAGATTGTTTTGAAGGTTAACTTGAAGCATAATGGTTTCTATCCAGCTCAACCAAAACAAGAGCTCTTTAACTGGAAAAAAATTATTCTTGTTCAGCCGTTCTATGGAATTTTCTAAAATGTCACTAGCAATATTTGCAATTTAAATACAAGCATGCTTCTAGTGAATAAACGAAAAAAAAAACAACAGATATTTATGTCTCCAAAAGCTGAGAAAGCATTAAACATTTTCACCAGTTAACACATAATTTCTTGCAAAACTTCATAAAAGCTGCAATGAACTGGGAATAATTCCAACAGTTTAAGATGTTGGTGATGTTCTGACATCAGAAGAAGTTTAACATATGCAAAGCATTAGCAGTAAGGCTCGGTATCATGTCTGGAGGTGTGGACATTTGTGGTATGTGTGTGTGTGATATCTTAACCTGGACAGAGATAGAGGGAATCCCACACAACCAAAAACATACATGCATGCAGTGATCTCACCCCTAAAAAAGCCTCTAGACCGGATAGAGCACCCCGGGGGGAGGGAGGGGTCGGACATAGGCAAAGCACAATGAAACAAGGGTGACGCAATGCTTTAGAGCGGCACTATCGACCCCTAAGCCCAAAGATGTGCTTATATGAGCCTGAATCAGGGCAGTGATTAGAGAGCTGGAACAAAGAGGGTTTGGCTCAAGCAAATAGGTAGATTTGTTTATACACACTACTAGATTTTAAATGAGATTGCACTTCTTGCCTTATAGACATTTTTTGTCAAGTGCATTTGCAACCCACAAAACATGTGCATACAAACACCAAAAGCCTTTTCACCAAACTCACCACACAAAGGTTCAGAGTATATAATAACATACATGGGGTACATAATAAAGTGTAATAGGCCGTAATGAATAGCTGAATTGGCTGACTGTATGTGTGTGTAATTCTAGCTCCCTGTAATTCTGCAGTCATGGCCTGCACTTGTAGAGACTGTGAGAACATGCAGGAGGGGGGGTGTTCTAATTAAAAAAGCATTTAATAAAGAATTTGCTCTCTGTCATCTCTCCTGCTCAATACTGCATTGTGTCTCTAATCTCCCTCTTCTGTCACACAGCCCTCTCCACATTCTGGCCTGCTCTCTCCTGCATGCCTTTGGATCAAAGTTTCAAACTGAAAAAAGAAGAGGGTCAGGATTCTTTCTAAAAGTTCTAAAAGCCTAAATATCCCAAAATTAGTGTTTTATTTAGACAGAATAGTGGCAAACCATGACTACCAGTGCTAGGCCTTCAGGCAATGAATATCAAAGCATGAAAACATTCCCCTGTGGAAATGCTATTTTCTGCTATCCTCCCTATGAGATAGTGGTTTACTGCAAGCACATGATGATTTTCCAGCTGTTCTAGAGACACACAAAGCACTTTATTTAAAGTTTGTACCAAATATATTTACATATTTTTGAAGATGTATGTAGCTGTTCTAGACAATCCTGGAATAGAGCTGCTGCTGTTTACCATCTGACTGAAATGCCTTTAAAAGCCTGTCACTCGAATTCAGAGACAGTGATGTATCTATGATTTCCAGACGATCTAGAGCAACATTTTCCCTCACAAGCTTAGTTCAACCCATTGGAAATACAAAATGTGATTGGATGATTCAACTTTCAATTCCCTTTCTGCTGGTTGAGGTAATCTGACACAGCAGGATCCAGCACATGATGGTATAAAGGGGGAGCTCACATAGCTACATCTACCTGGACACCACAGAGAAAATATTTGATTCCCATTGAGCATTTCAAGAATTTAACCCTACTGCTAGCACACCTTAATAAGGAAATACAAGTAGTACAGCAGTAAAACATGATTCTGTTCAATACAAATAAACTAAAAAGGACAGAAATGTATGTTTAATTCATAAATATCTTCACCCATTGTCTGAAGGCTTAGATGACAGCATCTAGATAAACTCCTTTGGAAACTCTTGGATAGTATTGAATAATAGATGTAAAACCTGGTATACTAGTTCTGATCTCTCACAAATTTCTGTGTTAAACATTTTGCAAACAAAAAGATAAAGAAGCCCAAGTTGTCTTTATAAAGAGATTTCTGCTGTTCCGGTTGGACCAACAACTTTGAGTTACCCAGCAGGTTTTAAAGAATGAGTCTCAAAGCAAATCTCTATGGCCCAACACAGTGTGCCATGTACGCATGGCTTACATTTCTTGTGAAAATATTTTACCCCATAACATGAGGTAAAACACTTAGTAGAGGAAACTGAAACAGGTGAATAAGTGACCCAGGCCTAAGCCACACTGTTCTTCATTCCCTGAAACATTGCTGCACACTATCAGAGCATACAGAGTAAAGATAGCAACTAAGAAACCGATGAAAACCAATAAAATGCCAATAAAATATATATTTATATCGTCAATTTATATACCACCACCATCAAAACACAAAATCCCACCTTCCACTAATCTGAAGCAAGAGCAGACCTGAGACAACTTCCTTTTTTTTGTTGGAGTTGCTGGTTTATTCAATGTGACTTGAGAACTGGAATTCAAGCAAGAGCCAGAAAGAAAGAGGGAAAAACAGCCAAAAGAAAACGCAATGCTAAGAAGATTAGCCATTCCAGAGGCGACATGTTCCTACAATAGTCACATAATCCTGCTTGATAATGCTGAGATGACCCAATGATAACCAGGCACATAATAAAAGAAGAATCCCAGTTTAGAAATTTCCAGACATACTGGCATCTGAGAACTGAAGATCAAAGTAGGGAACAATAAAGGACAGCATGATAGGCTTCAACACTATTTGATATACATTTACGGAAACACTATGTTCTTTCAAGTCTAATCATGAACACACACTATGGTGCTCCGACTGTGTGGATGCAGTTGTTTATTTACCTTTGGAATAGTCCTGATTGGCTGGACCCTGCCTGATGCTGACACACTCTCCAGTTCGTCCTGCTAGACTTACTGACCGACTCTGGTCATTACTGACACTTCTCTTATGCTTGCTGCCTTTTAACCAACTGAGCGCCCTTCCCAGGGAGTTGCCGCGTTTCTTCCTGCCCTTGTTGACCTTACTCTGTAGGACCAGGACCTCAGTGATATCCCTGGGCACCAGGTCCCCCATGGAGCTACTCCTGGACATCTTCAGGCTGGTGGCGCCCTGACTCCTGCTGTGTCCTGAGGAAAACAAAAATCAATATCAAAATGGCATTAAAAGGCATTCCAGTCTGCCTTGATTATGACTGACATGAAGTTTGCAGGTAGACTGCAAGGCAAAATGATCTGGTCTCAGAGCTAAAATAGCAACAGCATCAGATTCAGATATACAAATTCAGATTCAGTCCAGTCCCTAGCTTGCAAGTAATCAGTTGCAAATGGAAAAAAAAATACTTTCCTGCTAAACCTGGAAAAATGGGAACAAAAATGGGAACGAATAAGGAAAGGGTCAACTTTCAGAGAGTAAAGCCTTTCTCTCTCACTCTCCTTCACTCTGTCAGAAATGCGCAGGAGAAAACTCTCAGACTCGCCCACTAGTACTTTGTTTTTCACATGCTAGTGCCAGTGGCAAGACTTTCTCACTGCTCCATTCTCAAACCCAGCGGAGGGATGCTTCTTTTAGAGAGTGTGGCTGCTCACCCAGTGTGGCTGCAAACCACCACTGTGCATTTTGCACAAGCAGAAAAATGTCTGGGAGCTGACAGAATAAGCAATAGTCCCTGAGCAGACCACCTGAGGAAAAGACTCAAATACCCACCTAAAGATTCCCATACAATAAGTCGAGGAACACATATGTATAGAATAACTTAACACTGCACTCACTTCAGTTACAGCAATACAGCCAATATTTCTTTTAGAGTAATTTAGAGGAATAACAAAACTTTAGTGGGTAAATAAACACATTCACTGACAAAAATGGTTTCCATGCATTCACATGCAGCTGCACACACACACACACACACACACACACTTACATACAATGCACTCCAGAGGAGACCTTCCCCTCTTTTCTGCTTTTGTCCCTCTCCCTCTCTGTCTCTGTATTCCCTCCTGGGCTGAGCCGTGCTGGGCTGTTTGCTCAGCTCTTTCGGGGTGACTGGAGCTCCATGCTGGTCAGTCCTCCCCCTCCTGTCTACTCCCTGCTCGTTGCTGGACCCTATTCAACTCTGCAGTGAGCAACTGCAACACACGTGTATTCCAGCCAGCCCTGTTTCACAATGACAAACACTCTCTCCTTCTCTCTCTACCTCTCTCTCTCTCTCTCTCTCTCTCTCTCTCTCTCTCTCTCTCACTCACTCACACACCCACACACACAGCACTTCACTCCTCTCCTCCCTCACTCGTCACTCTCAGGCATAGCTTTCTATTCTTCCTCCTTCTTCTGGGAGCCTTATGTTTTGTGCTCTCTCTCTCTCTCTCGCTTCTGTACTTTCCTGGTGCATGGAAACAAAAGTGATGTGTCGAATTGACTTGATATAAATGTGTGCATCAACTCCACATTTCCCAGTTTACCTACCTTGGCAATGGTCCTGCCGGTGGAAATGATGTAGACATTTTAAACAATTAAATAATATTTTAGGTGAGGTAGTTGGCAATCAACTTTTATATATGAATCTGTCACATATGCTATATTTTATGTGTCTATAATGTCTGATTATGCCCTTGAAATCAAAGGCGTATTGTTTAGTAGTGGAATGTGAACTAACTGACGTATAAGCCTGTAATTGTAATAAGCTTGTATGGTTAAGAGGTTAAACATGAAAAAAAAGTTAGACAGGTTTGTTAAGGGAGAGTCTAGGGGTGTCATGCATCTCATTGAGCAGAAAACACAGTCACACACACATACACACACACACACATTCACACGCACAGTGAGTAATGGTCTGATTTTAAGAAGTGAAATGTGAGCTGCAGCTTTTCACCGGACATGACTGACACACCAAGACCAATTCACCATTCATCGCACACAGACATGACAAACTCGTGCAAAACAGACTCTGAAAGGTCAGCAAAACACTGGTTATTTTCTTTTTTTAAACTGGCCTTTCACCCCAACCCCACCTGAACACACACTTTCTACCACTGCTAATTAAAGCCCAGCATTTGTTGCGAGTGCTTGTGTGTCAGTCTGGTAAAAAGGGTTTGGAAGGGGGAAGGATGTCTTTCTTTAACCTCCAATAATGAAAATTCCTCCCAGGAACTTTCCCTTGAACTCTGTCTACTCAGTAGCATGAATTAGCTATTTTGTACTGTTTCACAGAGGAGAGGAGCCATGAAGCAGAAACTAAGAATAGTGCAGGCGTAGTGATGTCACGCCACTTGGGAGTCAGTGATGGGGGAACTGGAGCAGGGCTCATCTGGTTTCAATAGTGCTGGTGTAGAGCGGAGTGGGCTACTTTCATCCGTGGGGGGCACAGGGACCAGATTAGCTCTGTCTATTGTTTATGTCCTCCTGCTATTAATGGTCCAGTGTTTAATGTAAGTGTAGTAGGTACAGTGGCAGCCCATTGGTAATTGAATGGCGTTGTCATTTTTGCTGTTTTTCCTCGGAAGGCCAATCACACTGATCGGCAAGATCAAGTTCAAGTTTGTACTTTTAAAATGAACTGTAATCTGGTCTTCCAGATTTTTTCTAGAAGGCCAGATCACAGTTCATTTTAAAAGTACAAAAACTCGGTAATGTCTTGGGATCCTTAGGGACATAAAAGATAAAGCTTACCCTGTAATAAAGTGATAGAATAAAGGAAGTGTGGATAAAAAGCAGTTGGCCATTATTTAAACCAGCAGAACTGCGGGTCACTAGTGCTTTAAAAACCCAAGTGCAGCCCTTCACCCCCGCAGGACAACAGGCTTGAGTTTCGATCTACATTTACTGATCAGTTAACATGTTGTTTCTTTCTCTTAAAGACATAAGACATGTTTTATCAATTGTTACATTCACCTAACTAAGGACTTTCGAAAAGTCATGGGGACAAAAGGTATCACAACAAAATGTTCTGGGGAAATATAAACAATGGACCATACTCTTGTAATTTAATATAAGTCATTAAAAGCTACTGTTTACGCTCTGCTCTTTTAAATTTTGTGTTAAATTCATACTGTTTAATGCCAGTCTTGGAGATCAGTTACACCAGTCTTGGTCTTCGATGATATAGTTGTGGTTAAATGCTTGTTGTGGTTAAATACTACATGACAAGACCCATACATTTGAACAATTTAAAATACAATTAATAAGTAACAAATTTGCCATTATTTAACTCCTTCTTATCTTACCTGCTTCTATTCAGATAAGGAAAGATGGAATCAAGGGGGGTCTCCATGAAATGTGGGGTGGTGGGATTGATAGGTAAAACATTATTGGTTAATATTATTTTCCTCAGCCTGTAAGATGTAATATGGTCAATTTTCTCTGATAATTGCAGAAAAACAAGGATCTATTTTGCTTTCAAGGCAAGGCAAGGCAAGTTCATTTATATAGCACATTTCATACACAAAGGTAATACAAAGTGCTTTACATAAAAAGAATAAACACGAAAAAGAAAGTAAAACAATTATAAAAACAATGATCACAATAAAACAAATATGTAAAATGTACTGATTTAAAATTGATTTAAAATTTGACTTAAAAAAAGTTTAAAAAAGACGTAGCACAGGTTAAAATTTCAAATCTGTTTAAAGACGGCTGACACCTGAAAAGTCTAATATGATTCATCAGATGGGGTAGTTTAATTCCTAGTAGCCATAAAAGCATGCAATTATTCTGTCGTCATGGACATATTTACTCAAGCCTACAGAGATTGAACTGACGTTGTTGAACTGAAATCATACTGTTAGATGGGTGTTGGCCTAGTGATCCTGCTGTGAACAGAAGTCTTGTTGGATATGTTGGCTGATGTTTTTTATAATGAGATATTCAGTCATAGGAAATGTAAGTGGTTTTCAAGCTAAACACAGATAAGACACATGTGTGACATAGGATATCCATAGACGATTAAATATGTAATGTAAACACAAGGAGAGTTTTGTTTTTCTTTGCTTGTTTGACTTTCCCTCTGCTTTGAAAAGCGCAGATGGAGTTCTTCTGCTCTGGCCTCTGTCTGCACTGGGCTGGACCAGACTTGGTCCAATAAATTATCCAGTAAATCAGTTCTATCTGTGGTGCACTATTTAAGTCATTTTATCTGGCTGAGGAGTAGAGATATGTAGGATTTCAGAGAAACAAGGCCGGCAACGAAGCTAATCCTAAGACACATTTCAGATGCTGTTTCTTGAGCATGTGTTTGGCATATAATGCAGATGCTTTGCTTTGCATGGTGAGATCAGTGGTGAGACTGACAATGAGATCATAAACAAATGAGAGAGAGACAGAGAGAGGGGAGAGAGGGAGAGGGACCAAGAGACCAAATACGTTAACGTTTTGAGAATAGGGTGGAGCTGGAGTGAGTCAAACTCAAGTTTAGTCACTCTAAACACGCTGAAATGTTGAAATGCTGCTATAGCAACTAAGAAGAAAACAGTAATTCTCTACTGGATGCAAAAATGTGGGGTTTTTAGTCTTTTTTCTGGTGGAAACATGATGTATTTAGAGCGGTGTCTTTTTGTGTGAACATTAAACACCAGAACATCCAGAACTCACCATGCAGGCTTTGATCTGACAATGCCATCTTTCACCAAGCCCTCTAGATGAACCAAACCAGCCTCAACAAAGAACTATGAAATTGCACATTTACATCCCGAGAGCTTCTGCTGCTTAACCTTTCATTATAAAGCATTTGCAACAATTCTCCACCAACTGCTCTCCTTTGGACAGCTGCACTCTGCCTCCCCAGTGTATTGCTCTCCGTGTATAAGAATTTTTTTCTGTCTTAATTTTAAATGTCTTATGAATGCTGGATCTTCTTCAGTCAATGTATGTTTCATAAGAAATTCTTGTGTAGCACTTGAGCACACACTAACAAATCACTGTTCATCTTTACCTTTGTGTTGAGCGAATGGAATTGAAGTGGAACGTTTTCAAGGGCAATGGCATGTGGAATAGTTTAAATCACATTCTCACTGAAACATCTAAAATCATACACTATAAAAGGTATTGGGACACACCTGTTTTTTAGGGCTTGGGCTAGACACCTAACGTCCTGTGCAGGGAAATCTTAATGCTTCAGCAGACCCAGACATTTCAGACAACATCATGTTTCCAACTTTGTGGACGCCATAGAAACCTTTTCTATTCCAGCATGACTGTGTCCCAGTGCACAAAGCAAGCTCCATAAAGACATGGCTGGATGATTTCAGTGTGGAAGAACTTGACTGACCCAGACAGAGTCCTGACCTCAACCCCATCCAAACCTGAAATGAAATGAAGACTGCAAGCCAGGCCTTCTGATCCTGCATCAGTGCCTGACCTTATAAATGCTCTACAGAATGAATGGGCAGAAGCTCCACCAGAAATTCCAATATCTTGTGGAAAGCCTTTAAAAAGCATGGAAGTTCAATTGGGGACCAATTCCCTATTGATGTCTATGTATTTCAATGCAATGTCATTACAGTCCCTGTTGATGTAACAGCCAGTTGTCCCAATACTTTTGTGTATTTATTGAATATATATATATATATATTTAATTATTTTTTACACATAATACTCGGAATCCTGGTGCAGATCCGAAACAACCCTTCCACGCACCTCTGCTGAAAATGCCCCATGAGTCTCAGTGATGAGAGCTGAGGCAACAGGCAGGAAATCCCACGTGCCGGTGGGGCTAAGCCACCCTTACCCCACTCCTCATTATACTGCTGCTCTTCTCTTTGTCCTCTACAGACTGGATTTGCTTCTGCACCAGCGAGTCTCTCCGCTGATAACAATATCACACAGTAAGACTCAAAGAATGCCACATATTCGCAATTATAAGCCACCTAATTATATAATGGAAAGCAAAGCTGTCTATCTGCACTCACAATGAGCATGTTGTACTCACACACTCACTTTTTTGCTATGTATGGTAATATCAAAACACCACAGGCTCTAAACAATAGATGTCATCGGTGCGGTCTTACGTTCCCAACAAATTCAGGGTGATGTCAGAAGAATCATAATGCAGCTACATTTCTTCATTAATCTGTTTTATCAACCTTTCACTGCTGCTCAGTTCCAGGAATTAAGTGCATGGAAAATTTCAATTAAAAAGATTTCAGTCCAATATTGAACACTTCCATTTAGAAGCACTTCATGCCTCCTTCCTTAATAAGGCCTGTGATGTGCCAATATCCCAGAACAATGCAGGTTTGACTCTGTGTGCTGTAAGTGTGAGGGAATTCCCTAATGAAATACTTTCAACTGCTTTAAGAGGGCCCATCTTGAACTCAAAGGGGCTAATATGTTTCCTAAACAATGTGAGATGTGTACTGTATATTCATAGAACCGTAAGTCTATAAATATATAGTACACATCATTATGCTACACTATACTAATACTATTTTACAGGATAGGTTTCTTCTGCTTTCTTTTTTGTTCTGTCCACTTTGCTACTACAACAATGCATTTTCCCCACTAAATAGAGGGTTATCTTATCTTATTTTATCTTGTTAAATAAATTCAATAGAGGTAAAACAGTAGCCAAAACGAGCTCTTCTATTGCATACAACAATGAAGTTTCAGGTCACTGGAGAACATCTGGATGGACCCTCCAAAAACAGCTGATATGCCCCAGGAGCCAAACCTATGAGTCCACTCATTGAAATGAATCTTTAATGCTGGTTCCATGAGAATAGAATACAAATGAAGATCCCAGACATTTGAACAGACTGACAAAAATGTTTGAAAGCTTAAGTTATCCAATGACAGAAGTGGAACAAATGGACAGCATGCAAAACTGAATCGGGGTATAAATAAAGCTGTGGGACACATTATTAGTGTGAGAAGGTGAAATTAGGTAACATGGTTTGGGAAAAGTTAATGGAAACAATATGGAGAGGAAGCAACATCTAGAATTCAATCAATTCAATCAATCATATATTTATTTTTTCTTTCTCTCACACTCTCTCTTTTTCTCTCAGTGTTGCAGACCCTCACTATGTCTCTTTTTTGCTGAGTGAGCATTCTATTTGGGGGGTTGAGACAAACAGGCCTTCATTATCTTCTGTCTGTTCTCTCTGTTCAGGGGAACAGGCACATGCCCAGGCTTGGTGTTTGCCCCCTCTCTCTGTTTAAGGCCTCCCCATCCTTGGGGCACACTGAGAGGCTGAATGTTCTGGAATTCCTGGACCTTGCTCCATTTGCCCTACACAAAGGACCGGAAAAGAAAAAATATTGTTTGTGTTAGTTTTCTTCCCCATGCCTGCAAACGTGGGGCTAGGCAAGTGTGTTTTGATGTCTGGAGTTCAGTCCTGTTGGCTGAACTCACTCCTCTGATGGTTTAATTTTGGCTTGAACCACATGAGCCTGAGCACTTCGGCAGTCGGGGCCTACCTGAATGGGGATGTGCAATCTTCTTCTGAAAGTGAGCATGAAGCTGGCAGAAACCCAGAGTCAGGTTTCTGCACAGTTTAGTTAGGGTATGACTGGTAGTGTGTAACATTATGTCCTATATTATAGTGGGAGATTTCTTCCCTTTGATTAGAAAGCCTTGACTTGCTTTTTGGTTTTACTTACAATTTCTTGTTTTTACAATATTTGACAATTGATTTGCCATTTACATAATGGGAACATTTCATAATCAACGGATCAAAAAATATGTTAAGATGGGCCTTTATAGATTTATGTGAATTTATGTAACCAAAAAAGCAATGTTTCATTTTTACATGACAATATCCAACCTCCCTCTATCCATTAGACTAATGCAGACTGTTTTTGTTGATATAAAATGTTTAAATGACCTCTGTTCCAATTGGCTGCTCTGTGCTATGTCTATTTTAAAAGCAGTCCAAGCTGAAACATTCCTTCTAACTTTATGATAAAGCTGTATTAGGGCTTAATTTCCATAAATGAACCTCCTAGACTGGAGAGTGAATGATAAACTTTAGAGTGGATGAAACTTAAATTTTTTTTGTAAGAATGTAGCACCACAATACTTGATCCATTGAAAATAAAATAGGATCAAAAACTGAGTAAATAAAGTATGTCAGAGTTCTTTAAGCACTGATGTTGCTCACAGAAACCTAAGAACATCATGTTAATGCAAAGTGATGTCATTTCTTGCGTATTGTCATAGTTCTGTGTTTCTATATTTATGATATAATGAATTTGTGCAATTCCTGACTTGATCTTACCTGAGTTATTCTTCAGTGTTTGATGTGTTGCATAAAACTGTTTAGCTCATTTTAAGTCTAACTTCTTGGACTGCTGTGGTTGGTGCAAGCACAAGCTAGATGTGCGAGCAGAGCCTTACAGTCAGGCTGAGGTAAATGCATCTGCAGAGTTATGGTTTGTAATCTAATACTCTCTCTACAATTGTTCTCTGATTGTGACATTACAGTAAATGGTAGGTTGCAACAGCTCTCAGACAACACTGTTCTTTGCATTGAGTTATTTCAGTCGTCTTGCAGGCATGACGGAATGTATTTTCAGATTCAGAAATCCAGCTCTAACAATAAATAATGTTAAATCACAATATACGCAAAATATTTCTAAACTTACTCTGTTGTCGGTGATGCGGTATCACCCTAAAATTGTGGATTGTTCCAGTGTCTCTCATTAAAACAGTAGTTGAGAGTTATTCCATAACTCATGAGAGGGTATGAAAGGCTGTACTCTGATTTGTGATTTTGTGGCAGTATTTATGAATGACAGGCTTGGATGTCAGTTTCCGCATGACGTGACGAGCATGGGGTATCTATAATTGCTCTGGGGTCAGGGAAGGGCTGTTCCATCAGGCTGAAGTAAGTTATAGCTTTTCATGGCATTGCTCAAACATGGGCCTAGTAATAACATACATGCCTCACAGCCTCTTTTGTGGTGCTGGGGCAAACCAGTCAGAGTGACAGCTGAAAATGGAAGCTAAGATTTTTTATGCTCCTAAATTTTCTGTTTATGTTAAATCTGTTGCATCTACCATAAAAAGTTTTGTCGCATCTTGCCTTTAAGGAGGGCATGTGTTTCTGTTTGTAACATCTGTTTCTGTTTGTAAACACAAATATTAACACCTCAGAAAAAGTTGATATCTTACAAGCTAGCTAAAAGCCCACATGTTTGTTTGTTCTTCTTGATTCAGCCCAGGCCCTGTATGTGTTTACTACATTTTACCACCAGTACAACTAAATAAAAAAAGCCTATGTATAATGTATGTACTTTTTCACTAAAAGGGGTTCAAAACATATTCACGTCCCAGCCTATATGGTCTGTATGTGGAAACTGAGCTGCAAAAAACAGGCCATTTTAAATGTGTTGTCACAAAAATGCTCTAACGTGCAGTATGTCTCTCTATTCAGCCTATGGTGCTTCAGCCCTGTCCATTCACTCTGGAATTTTAAGGACTGTTTTAGCGTAAATGGCTTCTCAAATCAAGCACAATAGCTGCCTGCTTTACTCTAAGCAGTAGGAGAAGCTGATGATGAATCCTACAAAAAAATACATTTTCAAAAAAAAGTGGACAAGTGCAACAAGTGAAAAAGGAAAAACAAAAATGTGCCCATACTTCAAGAGAGTTTAGAATGTTGTATAGCTAAAATCATTGTGGGGTTTTATTTTATTTTATTTAGTTCAGTTCTTGTTTTCCATTGAAAATAAACAGTGTTTGAACAAACATGATATTTTCAGGTGGCCTAAGACATTTGCACTGTGCCATATCTCTCTGTGCCATATCTGTTCTGGAAATGGGAATGTAATGAGACGATGTATGTTGTGATTCCAGCAGGGTGTGGCTCTGTTGTTTTGGAGGTCTGATAGTTCATTAGGGGATAGGTCGGGTTTTCCATGTGCTCCACAGCAGGGTGGGGCAGAGCCCCTTTACTATAGTCACTATAGTCTGGGCAGGATTGCTAGCGGTACATCATTAGCAGTGAGACACTGTTGCTTTAGGGTGTGAAAATGCCTGCCACCCACATTATCCACCATCTACCTCTGAATACTATGAAGCTTAACATTATTAACACTAATTATTCTATAAAGCACCAAAAGATGTTCCACCAATGTTGCTAGTCATACAACCCTTTTTGGTGCTGTACAATTTTATAAAAGCTCTTCTGACTATCCATCACATTGAACCATACAAAGAATCATTTAAATAATCAAATTATTCTGAAGTTGCTGTAAAAATCCCCTTTAATACTACTGAAGAGACCCCCTTTTACGGGTATCTACACTTTTCCTAACACACGTGTTTACCTGTTCTATTGCCCTATGGTATGAGAGGAAAAAAAACAGAGAGACTGACAGCTCTAGTCTGTGCACCTCATGAACGTGTAAGCAGTTTACTTCACATGCCATTTTGACCGTATATCTTCGTCTTTAACTGCTATCGCACAAGGTCGTCCTGAGTCTTGTTTATCGTATATCATTCTTTAAAAATTTCAAATGAAAACGAGCCATCACCACACTTATTAAATTATTGAAAACACTTAGATGCATCAATTACATCTGGTGCTGAAGACACAAGGACACTAAGGGCTTTGGTGATGCCTGCATATTTGAAATTGTAACCATTTATCATCATCCCCTATCTCCCGCGCCCACCCCCTTCTCTCTTTCTGCCCTTATGCACTCAGCACTGACAGAGAGAGACTGCAGAGAGCTGCTCCTGTGGGATGGCAGTGGACCAGTCTGGTCAAATGAAGCCAATGAAACTAGCACACCTACTGAAATGGAAGGATGTTTAGTGGCTGTTTATCGTTTTTTGAAGTTTGATGCAGGGAGCATTTTTCTCATGTGCATGCTTGAAGGTCTGATCATGTGACCAGTTGCTTTGCCCACACAAAATGGTGCATAAGAAGTCAAAACAGCCTATAAATTAATGTGTAATCTACTTTTCAGTAACATAACAGGTCAATTATAATGTTATATACTCAAAAGAAAACTTTGGCCACAAAAAAATGTTTTTAAACCTGTTCACTGCTTTTTCAACCATATGTCCTTCTGCAGTTTGGCTATAGGACAGCTTTGTCAGAATAAATTTGCACAGCCAGTCTCCAGACTCCTTCACTCCTTATTCACCACTCTCTCATTCCCACCCTTTCAACACAATACAGTTTAATGAGGATTTGCTGCTATACGAAGGAAAGGTGTAGATATAAATGTTTTTGGATTCACTGATATTCACTGAGCTTGACTGTCCTGGTTCAGTGTTTCTCTGCTCAGGTCACCTCCCCAGCACAATTCTGAACACAAAAAAATACCTTCAGAAAAGGCACTGTTAAAGAATGCATGGCAGCAAGCTGTGATGTCTATCATTTGCCCGAAAGGCTTCTGTATCTCTGCCATCATGGCTTTTTATGTGTCATTTGTCAGGTCATGCTCTTTCAGAGAAAGAGTTTAGTTTTTCACACAACCGGTTCTAGTGCAGCGTGTGAATTATGTGAGCTTCAACCAACAATTCTGTGGGACAGTCATGCTTTGCTATGAAGATTTTGCTTAGCAGATATTGTATGGTGAGTGCTGCTCCAAGGGATTCATTTTGAAGGATTTACTGATTCTCAAAAATGTTAGAATAATTACACAATGTAAACCTGGCATGAGATTCAGTAATATTCAGCTGAAGAAAAAATGGTGCGGGGACCAGGTTTTACCCTAAAAAGTGCACAATGTCCAAAAGTGTAATGCATTTTAATGGCAAGGGAAAGACACACATTTGTACTTTAACAGGAAATAAAAACAGTTATAAAGTCTGGAGTCAGACAGAGAGTAAAGAAGCAATACAACTATATAACTATATAAAATATGACAGTAATATTATTATTCTTATTGTTATTCTTTTTCTCCCTCTTCTTATTCCTTTTCTTCCTCTTTTGCTTATTTTTAGTATTATAAATAGCATTTTTGTTGTTGTTATTATTTCTTATCTGTCTTGTATGTTTTTCTTTGTTTTCCTCATTCTTTTTTTACACAGATTTTGTATGATTGCACAGGCTGGCTTAGGTCTACAGCAAAATAGGAACCGTATTAGTAAAAAGTACTGTCTTTCAGAAAGTAGTGGATCTAAACTCACATAAAGAGTACATCTACACCACATGCCATTCTAAGAATGAATTAAAATAGATTCTAGACTGATCCTTAATCTGATATCTGTGTTTATCCATTCAAGTTAATTCAAGGAAGAATTGATTTAGGACATTAGCATGAAGCCTGAGGTATTTTCCATAAGAAAGTCTATGATCAAGTCAATAAATCAAATCCTGGCCACATTCTGTTTTAATCCATAACACATCATGTAACTAACACTGCCAAGTGTGAGCCTCACCCAATGTGTGTGTGTGTGTGTATGTGCGTGTGTGTGCAAAGATGTGGTGGAATGCTTTCTGTCTACGAACCTGGTAACCTGTATGTTATCATGTTTTATGTGTTCACTTGGTGTACTTCGGGACTCTATATCCTCATGGGAACATGTAGAAGGAGACTGTGTGTGAACTATGAGAGTGTCCCATTCATCACGGTAGATCACAGAGATTATATCTTGTAAAATAAATGTACATGTACACATACACACATACATATGTATGTATGTATATTTTAATCTCCCTCTCATCTGCTGTGATGAATGTGATGCTCTCTTTACATATGGCCTGGATCACTAACAGTCCTTTAAAGACAGGTGGCAAATCCCTGTTCCCAATGATGGAAATGTAGCTTCATACACAAATCACACACATGCACTCCTCTAAGTAAACTTTACAGAGTGAACTCTGCTATAATGAACGAAATCTTTCACTGGCTTAGTCACAGTGTATTAAATCAGCTAGAGCCTCACTCAGCACAGGCTTATTATACAGTTACAGTGTCTCTGCATTCCACAGACTTTTATATAGCTCTGTCTCTCTTAGGGAGGGAGAGGTGGACTCACACAGACTGATGTTAGTGTAAAGAAAAAGAAGGAAAAAGCACAAAAGCTACACAGCCCCTGCACTCATACATCTCTGCATCTGTGAACATACTGGGGAGGAGTGAGGCAGTGAGGAGGGTCCAGGACCACCAACAGATTTGCTATGCAAAAGTAGGGGGGCTTTCAAACAACGCTACATTCTTACAGAGAATGGAACATTTCTTATGTCTGAATCTCCGTGGAGACGGAAGGCAGAAAGAGGAGGACCGGGATTTGTATCTGACTTTTGGGTGGGATCTAGACAGACTATGCAGAGTGGAAAAGCTCTAGTAGAGAAGTGCAAGGAGATGTCATTTTGGTGAAATCTCTCACTGGCATCTTGCTTCAAGCTCCATTTTTATGCCAAACTATTTATTATTTATGATAATATAATGAATGCATCGCTATAAATAATGGATTTATCATTAATGCACATTGTGGAGGGTCCATCTGAAAATGGTTAGCATGAATAAAATGCATTAAAATGAAGAAGGAGTTAAATAAACTATGAGCTAATTGTCAAAGTCTTTCTGTGAGTCGTGTATGAATACCTATGCTGATATTCTGTGTGGCTCAGTAACGATTTTAGCGGCCAGGGAGCTGCAAGGCACCCCTGCTCAATGGGCTCCACTGCTTGTGTCCTGTTTGTTCCCCCCTCCAAAAAGCGTATGTCTGCTCAATGTGTTTGCTCAAGCTAGACATTTCTATAACACCAAATGTGCAAAGAAATGAAAAGTAATTGTGCGTGCTAACAGAAACAGCAAAGCTAATAATAATAAGAACAAGAACAAGAACAATTATAATAATAATGATCATTATTATTGTTGTTATTTTTGTTATTATTATTATTATTTTATTATTTTGTATGATTATTTTTCATTATTAATAATATATTTTTATTATTATTAGCACTAGTAGTTGCTGCTGCTATTGTATTGTTGTGTTGAAAACCAGAAGGTGAACAGTGCCCTCTTGTGGATATACTGTAGAAGCACAGCTGGGCTTGGAATCAAAAAAGAAAAATGAGGTTACAGGAAAGCCCCTGGAAGTCTGTAACAGCAAACTTTTCCATTCACTCATGAACATCTGTTTACTTCTCTCAGCTTCTTACAAAAACATTTCACCCAGTATTTGTCTGAACGTTTCGTATCTGGTTGTCATGTTTTATGAACATTTTTAGTTAGTATTCAGATCACATTTTGAGCACTTCAAGCCTCTCAGAGAATTCACTGGTATGCTTTTCCATAGATGTGTTGTACATCTAACCAGGGCTATGTTTTGATCTTTGGAACGAAGTATGTATGCTGTAAACCATAAAAAAGAGTTTGATTGTAATGTTACTAAGGCTTCTGCACAAAATGATTTCCTGATAAGACAGAATTATCTTTTTTTTTTATTATTCTCACTATTCACCCAGCAAGAATTTCCAAAAGCTGTCATTGGAATCTGCGCCTGGTGCATCACAGACTCTGCTGGACATTTTTTATATACTAATTTACTTCACTGCTCAGATTTGATGAAAAACAGGATAAAGAGAGTCATCATTTTACAAAACTTTTCCTACATAAATTTCAGTGTAACTGCTTTAACGGACATACAATGGAACTTAACTACCTTAAAAGGTCATTTCCAGACAGGCAAAAGTAAAAGCAAGATGCTTCTAATAGTGAACTGTCCTCTGTTTCTGGAGATTTCAGTTTTTTCCCGTCATGTTATGTGTTAATATACACACATACAGTATTTTAGATCAGTTTACACTGGCTGTTTAAATGTAATCACATATCAGGTAAGCAGAGAAATTCTGATCCTCAAAGTCTTCCCACAGGTCATCCAAAGTACAGCACCTATTTACAGCATGTGTGGAAGTGGGCAGGGAATTCAATACTGTTGCTCCTACTATAAAACCCACACTGTACGAGGTCCCACTCGGTCGTTATGGCTCTTTGGCCTTCGGCCTTTGATTAGCTCTGTTCTGTGGTTAGATTTCTGTCTCCCTCACACTCCCTGTGATGATGCCCAGGCTTCCAGGCCAGGCCGAAATATAGGTCAGTGTTGTTTAGAATAGTTCAGAAGTGAAGTCAGTCATAGCTCCCCTCCCCTCGGCTCCCATTGGCCAGAACACTATGTCAGTCATTTAACTGTCGCATCTTGATGTGCTTTGTCATACACATATCTGACCCCTGCTGTGAGTTACCTATTGGATATTGATCATACTTATTTGCATAAACTATTCTCTCTGGAAGCTTATTGGTTAATGTCCTAAGGCCTTCCATCAGTGGAAGTCTGTACATTAGTCTGGGGGTCTATGTTTAACTGGCTCATATTTCCTCCCTCCTACTGTTTATTAATAAATGTAAACAGATTCAGAGTTGCCCTGGTGACTCAGTGCAGTAAGTTGGAGCTGGAAGACAGAAACCAGACAGGCTCTGTCTCTCCCTCGCTTTGGTTATCCTTCCTTTTCCCACTGCTTGGATAAAAGTCTGAAAAGTGAAGAAACGCAATGAGTTTGGTGAGTGTCTGGCTTTTAATTTAAGAAATATTATTTACATTTGTATACGTAGATAGAGAAATAGATAGATATGTGCACTGTCTTTCTTCAGCATGTAAGTACATATTATACTATACTTTAGTTGTTGGTTTATAAGTCTCTAAAATTGAAAAGTTGGACGAAAAGCTTGTCCAAACCGTCAGCACATTTTCTTCATTCTGAAACACTTTTTATTTTGAGGCTGGCATTGTACAGGGACATAGGATGAAGGCAGACAATTAAAGTGAACATTTCAGAGAAAGTGTAAGCATGAGCAGTTGTGATGGAGTATGCCCCTGTTGAGTCCTGGAATGTGCCCTGCCTGTGCCTGTAGCGAACAGCTGCTGAGCCAGGCTTTATGCCTACTGACCCCATTTATCGGGGACATGGTTCCTTAGACCATTTAGGGTATCAGAGTCAGTGATATCAACTATTTCCCAAAGGGCACATCCAAGACCAACACTGCCATATAGCTGGAGTTCAGGTTTGTTCCAGCTTCGCAGTGTTATGATTGGCCATGTAATGCAGGTCCCTCAACAAGAACAGTGGTAACTCATGTATGTCTCTTGTTGCTGTGAGAAGCAGCAGACTCCTCTGCTCTTATCTTGATGTAGTAGTGAATAAAAAACTAGGGCGGTGGTTGTAGAAGGCTTAATACAGGACATCTGCACTCCTTCACCTTTCCAAATGAACAGATGTCTCTGACAGGAAGGTAAGGGATGTAGTAACTGACCATTGCTATAATACCCAAATGCCCAAAAGGATTCTGATGCCCCAGTGTATTCAGACACGTTCATTGCTGGCACAGGTGTTATAATACACACGGAGTCTCTGCCAAATGCCAACTAAAGGCGGGTAAAGCATTCTAGCATCGCAGTCTGGAGCAGTGGAATCTCGTTCTTTAGAGTGATGATGTACTACGCTCTTGTGGCTGGATGCAATACTCAGCCCCAGATCCCCTGCTATGCTCCAACATGTAAACGTTTAGATATGTGACTGCAATGCCAGGGATGTGTGGGAGTCATTGTAAGTATTCATTTTGTTTTGGTCTCTGAACACTCTGATCTACTTTACTGCAATTTTGCAACAAAGGCAGCAATTTATACAATCTAACTGCTATTTCTCACCTTTCCAAATCTAATGGCTAGCAGAGGTTGGGGCACATACTAACTCTTAATGGCAACTTTTAATTACTGCATTTGGCTACAGAATGAAACAGAAAAGCACTGCTGGTAGATTAGAAGTCAGCATGCCCAGTGGCGAGTGCCAACTTCTAGCTAAATGCAGTTCTTGACAAATGCTCCACTAATACCCTGTAATTATAAAGTAATGTTAGACCAACAGGTCTCTGGATACAAGTCAAGTGGTCCTAATAGTCAGTTCTCAGTTGTATTGGGACATTTTCATTGGGAAGTTTCATTTTTTTAGGTGCACATTATATCAGACTATTTAAATGAAAGTAAAATATCAAAATATTACAATATATAAACAATGATCAAATAAATAGGTGTAATGTAAAATAAAAATAAGATCTACACTTTAGGACGTTCTGTATAACTATAATTTATTTTCATTAAAATTGATTTTAATAGTTTTTTCCATGATATATTTTAGTCTATGCTTCTCAGTAGTTTTTTAAAACTTTATCATTAAACTTGGGCAGCTGCTGTTGAATGACATGCCTGCCCCTGAGAGCCCCTCTTGTCACCTTCTCTATGTACTAATCATTGCAAAAAAATCTCACACCCACAGTGTAGCACACATACACACAAACAGTGAGGCAGTTTCATAAGAAGTCTCACACCAAGCAAATTAGCACAATGTACCCGACTGAGTTCACGGAGTTTACTGAAGCAGCGACAGAACAGACAGTGATATTCTGCCCTGTTTGAAATCTTTTTCGCAGTTGATCGCCTGATAAAAGATGGAAGAGAAAGATACTACGTTTGAGCAAGCCTACGGTCCCCTAACAGAGCCGGAGGGGAAACTGGATCCCTTATTCATCGAAGAAGAAGATGAAGACTACTTTGAAGACTGCCTGGAGGAAATCCAGGCTGCCTTTTCCCTTCCCCAGGAATCCACAGCCTATTCGCAAAAATGTCGGGAAGCATTGCAGGCTGAATTTAATGGACTTATGAGGCAGATGTTGGTGCAGCTGGATGACTTTGATGCCACCCATGAGACCAAGTCTACTCCACCAGCTTTCTTTGCGGAAAGCGACCACATGTTAATAAGCAACGGCTTCACTGACACCAGCAAGTATGAAGACTTTGTTCCGGACTCAGAAGTATCCATGGCAGTAGATGCGTCTGTAGACTGCACCACTGAAACTGGGCCAGAGCTGTCTGCAACCATGGAGATAAAGGAACTCGGGACATCCCTTGAATGTTGTATTGAAGAGGTCGGCAATTTAGAGCGCAGGAAGGAAGAGCTGGTGCAGGAACTTCTGGAGCTGGAGAGACCCATGGCGGAGGGAGTGCAGGCGTTGAGGGCTGAGCTCGGTGAGGCTAAGAACCTCCTCTCCAAGGCCAGAATGGAAAGACAGAGTTTGCAGGAGGAGATGAGAGTGGTCAAGAGACGCTTGTTTTTTGCAGCCAGGGACTGTGCACAGAGCCAGGTGGCCTTGGCAACTCAGCGCAAGCAAGTGGAGCAGTTTAACCAAACACAGGTACTGGGAAGTAATGCATGGTGATCTACAGACACTTTCCAGTAAATCAGAATATCAGGGAAAAGTAGATTTATTTCTATAATTCTATTCAAAATGTTAAACTTTCATTAATTATAGATTCAGGGCCCACAACTTAAATTAATTTAAGTAAATAGTTGTTTATTTGTACATAATTTGGGCTTTCAGCTCATAAAACCCACATAGAAATAAATCAACATTTCCATGATATTCAAATTTTTGGAAAGTGTTTGTATGAGACTTTAATAGATGCAACTTTAAAACCATTGTTTGTATATGCTGTGTGTTTGAGGAACCTTGCACATAATGTAAAACTTTCCATCAACCATATTAGTGTAGGTACCTTCAGAACAGTATGGCGTATAAATGGGCTCATTATTTTGGCAATATAAAGTGTACCTAAGGTAGCTTTATCCTCTCAAATATTATTTGACCCAGGAAGAGATGAAGGAGCGCATGGTGAAGCTGAATGGAGAGATTGCCCAGCTCCTTTCTCAACACCAGGACCATTTACAGGCCCTTCAAAATCAGAGGGACAACATTACCCAGGGGTCCAGCAAAGATAAGACACGCTCGTACCTGTCCCAAGGCCGGCGGGCCTCCACCGACCTGCAGCAGTACCTTCAAGGAGGAATCAAAGCACTGGAAGAGTGGTATGAGCCCCGACTGGTGGCTTTGTTGAAGAGACGAGAAGGAAGTGCTGATGCTTTAAGCAAGTCAAGGGGGCAGTGTCAGGAGCTAAAGGCCCAGCTAGGGCCCCTGAAAGATGAAGAACAGAGGCTAGAGCTCGAGAGGGCTCGTTTGGAAGAGCGAATCCATCTGATGGAGAGGCAGAGGAAAGAAAATGTGGAGCAATACAGGGTATGTTCAAGAGCCTGTGTATAACATTTTGTCCAGTGCTCATTGCTAGGTACTAACACAGATGTCGTTTACGAGTATACATAGGAGTTTACGAGTACTAATGTAGTTCATGAGCTCACAGTTCTTTCCATGGTTAATTTTGTGTCTGAATGCATTTACATCCAGGAGATAATCGATCTACTAGAGGAAAACAGTCGAGAGCTGAAGACTGAACTGCAAGTTCAGATCAACAAGATCAAAGAGATGGAGACATTGAAGAACAGCCTGGTCAAACAGCTGTACTTCTATAGGCAGGTGTTTCCAACGCTGTGAAATCTCTTGCTTTTATCTGAATGTACAGTGAATTGTGAGATGTCTTGTGTCATGTATTGACAGCAACTTCTATTATTTTTCATAGAGAATGGATGGAAGGACATCACCCAGAGGAGATCTTAACAGTGGAAGAGAAAACCTGATGAGTGAATTTTAATTTGACAAAATTTGCACTGTTTAGTGATTTGAAATCACTGAATGTTATTCCTGTAGTATGCACAACCATTTAAGGAATGTAATTCCACAATAGCTGCTAGGTTAACTGCATATGTATGCATGTGGGTTCAAGTAGGCAACGTGAAATAAACCAGCACTTTGTAAATGTCACACCGTCAAGGTACGTGTGACAGAGTCTGCCCAGATCTTTTGCTCAGAAGGCACTAGACGTACCTGCAATGTTGATGGGGATGTGAGTCAGAGTGAAAGAAATAAAGCTTTTATATACAGTCTGAGTGCTAGTGATTTGTCATTATTACAAGACAGGAGGACAAGAGAGAAATCAAGGACTTATTAGGGCATGCTTAGAACGTGTGGACAGTGATGCTGGGCAGGTTTAGAATAGTAGCTAAAGAAAGACAGACGAAGCCATTTAATAATAATTTTAAACAAATTAAATGAGATGTAAACGCAGTAGTCACAATACAATCAATGCCTGAATCTGTTCAGTGAAAAACAGTTTATTCTGAATGTTCTGTACAATAACATGGACATAAAGGGGACATTGAAAAACCCACATAATGATATAACATTAGACATAAAACAGATGACATCACCAGACCATTACTGAGGGAAAAATACAAAACCATGGGTACACAAGTCACCCTGTGAACCCCCGACAAGTGAATGATGCATTCTGTAGACAGGTAAAAATTAATTTATCACCATATTCTTCACTGACAGTCACCATTTTTCGACCATGACAAGCAAGTGCTCGGGAAACGCTGCTTTTGAAAGAGTAAAATGAAAACTCTGAATATAAATGGCTCTGGGGCAATGCAGTCCAAAAAAGGCGCGGGGATGGGTCGAGGATTATAATTAAATTTTCAATTAAAACCGAACAACCACCGATGTCTCTTAGAAAAATACACTTTTCAGAAAATAAAAACAAAAAAGTAAATATTTCCTGTCAATTTTCCCTCCATTTCTTAGGAGAGAACTATTTTTCACTCCGAGTATGTGTAGGTGGATGCGGATGTGACTAATGCAGTTCACAGTTTCAGGGTATGGGGAAGAAACATGGTCAAATGGAGACGCCATCATGGTGGAGACTGAAATGTCTATTGTTCCTTTATCCTTGGACCTCTGTGTCTGCAGCTCCTTCAGGGTCTTCATCATTGTAAATGTTCTCAGCCTGAAGAAAATAAAGTTCAACTGTGTAAATCTTTGCTCTAGTTATAAAACAGTCATATAGACTGAAAACAAGGATGCTCACCAGTACAAAATGTCCTATGTTTATGAGATATACATTATTGTGTGCCATTTTAGTCCATCAGAAATTCAGACTGCTCAAATTCTGATGGTTTTAGCAGCTGAATGGTTTTAATACTATTTTCTTTGTCAGGTATGTGCAAAACATATTTACTCACCATCTGCCAGACTTGCATGATGTTATCTTCAGACACAGAACAGATCACCCACGGTTCATTGGGATTCCAGGAAAAGTCAGAGATTTTAGCTGTGTGACCCCCATGGATGAACTAAAACAAAAGAAAGAAAGAAAGAAAAACAAAAACATTAACTTAAATGACTTGAAATTTCTTGATTATGCACATTAAATTCTGGTGGAATTCTTACCAATAATTCAGGAGGGCCATCCTCTGCATCTTCTGGTGACTGTTCCTCGCCAATTTTACTGCAGAAAGATAAAACATAATGAACAAACATCCATGACAACTAACAACATTCCAAAGATTTTTCTTTAGTAAATAAATGAGCAACATCAAATTAACTTATTCACCTAAGATCCCAAACATTGAGTCGCCTGTCTGTTCCACTGGAGGCCAGGATGGTCTCATTATGAGGTGACCACTGAACCTATTAAAAGTACAATGAAAGTGGTTAGACACTCAATTATTCAGAGAGTTTTCAACCTATTAACTGATAAACATGGCAATCATACCTGGAAGATTTCATCTTTGTGTGACTCAAATGAGTGAAGCTTAAGCTTGAGGTTCCTTAGATCCCACAATGCTACAGTCTGAAGTAGTGAGACAGGTACACGATGAGAATAATATACTATACAATCACTTTAGCAACAAAATGTTCTTTGACTAGGAAGATCAAAGCGTTTTACAAGTTCTTACCTTGTCAGCAGAGCCAGTAGCCAGGATGAACTCACTGTATGGGTTAAAGGACAGGCAATTCACCTCTGCAGTGTGTGCATCAACTGCATGACTGGGCTTAGACGTGTTGTTGGAGCGTGTATCCCAACTAAAACAGAAACAAATCAGATAAGTTTACAAGAACGTACAAGAATGAGTCTGTCACAAGTTTCTTTACTACACTAAAAAATTACTTCCACTTTGTTTTGAATGGAATAAATAAATAAACCAGACACAAAGGCTAACTTACATCATAAGCTTCTGGTCATCAGCCACTGATCCAAAAAGGGACTCGTGCAGTAGGTGCCATGAAACATCCTCGACCACAGCAGTGTGTCCTGTGAAAATGGTCTTGGCATCAACAATCTTTCCCTCTTTTGGTACTGTGCTGATGTCCCAGAGGCAGATTGTCTGGGGGGAGGAAGATGTACTCATAAACCCAACAATAACATGGAATCAGTCTCCACACAATTTTATCATCTAGAGCCCAACTGTGGTCTTTTAGGTTCAGAGTCCAGAACAGATTTTCCTGCTCAAATTTCAACTTATCTTTGAACTGCTGAGTATAGTGGGTGCTTCTGAGTGGGTGAAAAAATTGCTAGTACTAGTCTAGTCTAGTCACAAAGAATTTTCTTAGAAATCAAGGTGAGTATCCACGGTTAGCGGCAAGACATAAATAAAATCCAATTTTCAAGCTTGCTTGAAAATAATGACCATCAGTTCAATAAATAGACAAATGTAATGATGTGTCTTACATGGTCATCAGATGCACTCAGCAGGCAGCCACTCAGGTTGGGGTTCCAAGATAAGCCATAGCCTTCTTTCTGGTGTCCCCTCAGTCGCAAATCAGGAGTACACTCACCTGAGGGGTCTGTAGAAGATAAGTAGCAGAGTACATACAGGCAATGACGAATCTATTTTATTAACATCCAGCACCAAAACTGAGAGGAAACTCTTTATAGGTATTAAAGAATAAACCATAATAAAGCAGTTAGACATTGAACAAGATTATCAAAGTAGTTGGTCGTGGACACAGGCACACATACAACACAATGTTAAAAAGATTCATACCAGGTTTGGAAGGGTGCTTTGTGTAATCAAAGACTAGCACATCACTGGTGGGAGTCTTGGTTGCAATTATGCAGGGGTTCTGAGGCATGTAGCGAGCCCTGTTCACCTCTCCTTCGTGGTTAATCTTAATCTCAATCTCAATCTTGCCACTCACTGAGCCAAAGCCTCCAAATTCTGGGAAAATCAAACAAACAAAGTCCATAAAATGTCCAGGTGTGCAAACTGTAAGTTTTATTAATTTGCCAGTAGCTGCTTTGTGGTATGACATTACCTCCTTTCTCACTATCATAATGCGAGGCATCGAATTGGGCATCATCATTAGGGAGCTGAACGCTGGCAATTACCAGGTGGTTTTGCTCATCAGAAGTGTGGGTACCAAGGACCAGACGGTGGACACTGTAATCTTTACCCTCAGGTCTACACAAGAGAAAGTGATCCAGTAAGTTTTGTAAAATAAAGACTTGACTGTCCAGTGATGGAACTCACAGACAAGACAACCACAATTAGGGGGGGGTTATCCAGGCAAGTCCCTTGACCACAAGTTTAACACCACTTCATTTTTTCAGTAGCAAGAGTACTAACTAAATATAATGAAATATGCAATCAAGCTTCTTGCATGCACACTTTACATTACCTGGTGACATCTGGTAACCACTGAGCAGTGAGGCTGGGCCACTCTAGTGCATGGGTCATCACCAGGTCATAAAGAAATGGGGTGTTTTTCTTCCATATTTTGTACTCCTCATTTATCACCCTCTCTTCAACAGCATCATCGAAGGCAGCTGCAAAACAGAAGGAAAGGAAGCATGTAAACATTATAAGCACTATCAAACTTGTTTAGAAAAACTCATGTTACAGTTGCTAGTTACTAACCATTATTACTTCCTACAAGTAAAAACAGCCCTGCAGAGTGGTGCGTTATAATAAACACATTTCCAGGTAACTCTTACTACCCCAAATGTACATCTACTTCAATCAGTGTTGGACCAAGACAATAATAAACATTTGTGACCCCACTCACCCCATAATAGTCTGCAGAATTCCATGAAGCTATTCTGTTGCCTGTAGGCTGGGACAAAAATGGTTCTTGTCCCAGGCTATAGGGTTTTTAAATATGGAGATTCCTATTTTATTTTAAAGTCATTGTCGTGATCTGTAACCAGTTCTCATACATTTCCCTTTTGCTCATCTAATAGCCATTCACTGCTTCCAGGTCGCTGTGTTTCTGGCTGCCCTTAAATGCAGAGGAGGAATTTTATGCTTGTCACACTGTGCTGTGGTGTGTTCACCTCTGACAGAATGGTCCATTTATACATACGATCAATCTTACTATGCTGCACCACTAAGTCACTACATACATTCATTGAACAATATTCGCACTATACGATGCTTAGTTCAATGTTACTTGTTAGTTTAGACTTTATTCTCATTATATCTTGCAGACTCTCTTGCATGAGCAGATTTTCATTTTAGTTTTTCAGAACTACTGAACCTTCCATCCAAATGCAAAGCAGTAGCACTCTCCTGCAGTTCAGGAAATGCACAACACAACTTCGAACACTGCTCTAAAACCAACTAAAACGTACTACGCAACATTTTTAAAAGAGTGAACAGAACTCACTTTTCATAATTCGTAAAAACTGCTTTACTGGGCTTCAGCTAACTGGCTAACGTTAATTCATTCAACCAACGCCAATTTCCCACATTAACTAGGTTGCAACTTTGAGGCCTTTAAAATGCTCCCTTGAAAATACAACTTAGCTCGACATTTACTTCTACAAGCCCAGTTAGGTAACAGCTAGCTCATTATTAAATGCCAAAACTGAACACAGAGTTCTGAAGCACTGTTTACAGTGTTGATTAGAATATGGCGGGAGCCGGCCTGCGTTCATTCGCCAGTGGCTAACAGGCTACATAGTTAGCAACGCTAGCCAAGTGGCTAAATAAACAAATGGCTGAGTTTCACAAAGACGGTGGAATGCAGGAGCGAGTTTTATGGTACAAAGAGCCTGCCGCTTACCATCTTTATCAGCCATGGCGTGTCTTTAACAGCCACAAACCAGAAAACTCGCAGAAACGCAGGCAGGTTTCAGCCGTCCTTCTTTGTTCCGCGCGCCGGCGTGCACGTTCGCGCCAAACTCTCCACAGCAGAGAACGGACTGCTGAGGTGGGAGGGGCGGTTGTTTTCCCACCCGTATTCCGACAAACCTCGCCCCGTTCACTAGTCTCGTAAGCACAGACGCACGCCGCAATAACACTTATTAGCCAATCCTAACTTGAGGAGAGGCACATTTAGCCAATCGTATTGAGGAAGACACCCATCATCAACAGCTCCTTTTAAAGAAGGCGGGGTTTGTCCGACTACGAGTAGGAATATAAAATACGGTGCTGCCACAAGGAACGACAAAGAGTGCGCCCTTTCCTTGGCCACTGATTGGACAGATAATGTACCACATACCAACGACGTCAGACACAATGTAAGCCCCTTTACTCCACTTATGCAGAGGGCACATATACTTCAATATGGTCTTGAGAGTACACAATAGAAACACCAAACCAATTAGGTAATACAGTCATTTAGGGTCTTCTATTTTATGAAATCCACCATTCACAGCATACAGACACTATATGGACAAAAGTATTGGGACGTGCGACCATTATACCAACAGGGACTTCAATGACATTGCATTAAAATACATAGGCTTCAATATGGAGCTGGTACCTCCTATGCAGCTATTACAGCTTCCACCCTTCTTGGAATGCTATCCAATAGTCTTATGAGTAAAATGTCTTTTTAGTTCACTATTACATGCAATTACAAACTAGAATAAAGTGCAAGTCTAAACCTCTATTTGTGTTAACTACTTCAGCAGAAATGTTTATTCATCTATAGAAATTATATCCACCTTTCTTACTGACCAGAGCATTTTGTGTATATGTCAGTAATATCACTATGTGAGCTCTTGCACATTGTCTGTGGAATGAGTTTGGGTGCATTTAATGGAGTGATGGCTTGTGGGACAAAAACAGTTTCTGAGCCTGTTTATCCTAATTCTGATGGACCTGTAGGACATGCCAGAGGGCAAATTGTTGAACAGTGCCCTGTGCATCCTGAAGTCCAGGACGATCTCTTTTGTTCTTTTAATGTTCAGAGCCAGGTTGTTTGCCAAGCCCACCTCAAAAAGCTTTAGGACCCCGTCCCTGTAGGAAGAATCATCCGCCCTGGAGATCAGAATCAGAATCAGAATAATCTTTCTTATCATCGCAACAAGTACAACTAAATTTAAAGTACCATCCCTCAATGCAAACCTTGAAACATAGTCACACACTCACATACACACACACACAGACTCCCACAAAGCATACATTCTGTTATACATTCTGCACAATCTTTTTTTGCATTAATTGCCTGAGTGCTAAAATAATTTAGTTTTATTGCACATTTTTTTTATTGCCATTTTTATAGCAGCATTCAGTACTCTTATTGCACTGAGAAAAAAACTGTTTTTATATCTGATGGTTCTTGTTTTTAATGTTCTGTACCGTGTGCCAGACAGCAGTAGATCAAACAGTTGATGTCCCGGGTGTGAACTGTCCTTTGCATTTTTATTGACAATTTTGAGGCAGCGGGTTTGTGTAGATTTTTCAGGTTGCTGATAGGGCAGCCGACAATCTTTTGGGCAGTTGTAATGCCGTGGGTGAAGGTAGCTCAGTGGTTAGGATACTTGCCTCTGGACCATGAGGTCCTGGGTTCGAATCCTACCCCCAGCACCACCACT
>JBBKCR010000134.1:14508451-14528632 GCA_037577295.1 Ladigesia roloffi
GAATCCTACCCCCAGCACCACCACTGGGTCCCTGAGCAAGACCCTTAACCCCAAGTTGCTCCAGGGAGACTGTAGTTTGGAATGGAAGTTGCTTTGGATAATTAGTCTGCTAAATGCCGTAAATGTAAATGTAATGTAATTACCCTCTACAGTTCCGCTCTTTGGGCCGCAGTGCCGCTGCTGTACCATACACATATTCCGTATGTTAGTATGCTCTCAATGGACCACTGATATAAAGACACTAGCAGTGTCTGGGAGATGTTATTCTTCCTAAGAATTCTCAGGAAATAGTCTCTGCTAGGCCTTTTTCAGCATCTCAGAGGTGTTTTCCCCCCAGCTCAGGTCCTCCTCAACATGTACTTCCAAAAAGCGGAAGTACGGAACCCTCTCCACACAGTCCCCGCTGATAGACAACGGTGAAATGTCCATCTTTTTCTTCCTGAAATCTATTATGACCTCCTTGGTATTAGAGGTGTTGAGGAGCAGATTGTGTTCTACACACCAGGCTGTTAGCCATTCCACCTCATTCCTGTAAGCAGACTCATACCCCCCGATGATGAGCCCAACTACTGTTGTGTCATTTGCAAATTTGACAAAGGTGTTACTATCCTGGACAGGTGTACAGTCGTGAGTGTACAGTGTGTACAGCAGGGGGCTCAAGACACAACCCTGTGGAGACCCGGTGCTGAAGTTGATGGCAGGTGATGTATATGGGCCCACACACACCTTCTGGTGTTGTGCCATCAGCAATCCTAACTATTGTGTTGCTGATGTGGTCAGGTCTGCAGTAAGAACTGTATTAGGACAGCTGTGGGAACAGCACATACACTTGTTGGGAGCCTGTGCCCAGGCTTACAGTCTGGGGCTGGTTTGTGTTAAAGTCTTTGACCAAGAGGTTAGGATGATGGTGTTAAAGGCTGAGCTGAAATCAACGAAGAGCATTCTGATGCAGTTTTCCCTATGCTTCAGGGGTCTCAGCACGGTGTGAAGGGTAGTGGTCTTTGCATCCTTAGTTCACCTGTTTGCTTTGTAGGCAGAGTGGTGGGGGTTAAGCGGGACAAGCTTTAATAAGGTTTAGAACTAGCTGTTCAAAGCACTTAGTGATGATAAGTGTGAGTGCAACTGGGGGTTAGTCATTTAGGCTATTTGCTGGCTGACTTTTTCAGCATTGGGATTATTGGTGTCAGACTGCACAGGCTCCGAGTACCTTCCCTGGGTCTCCATCAGGTCCGGACGCTTTCCTGGGGATCATCCTGCTGAGCATCCGTTTAACTTCCTGCACCTGTACAGTCAGTGAAAGGGAGCTGGAAGCTGGTTGATGTTGTGATGGTGTCACTGTTATCTGTGGAGTTTGGGTCTCAACGCTTGCAAAGAACATGTTCAGATCTTCTTCCAGCCCAGCTGCATGGATCTGTCCCCTGAAGTTGGTGATCTGCTGAGTATTGTTGTGCAGGAGGTGATTTTCTATGTTCCTTCTGTAGTCAGATTTGGCTTTCTTTATAGTCCTATTCAGATCTGCCCAGGTACCACTGGACAGTTTTTTTCCTGACCTAAAGCATAATAAAATGTTCTGATACTGATTCTGCATCACAATTATGCTGCCTGTGAAATTGTGTTACACAGGAAGTTCAGAACTGTTTGTCACATATGCAGAAAGAGCACTAATGTAACAATGCCAGAGAATTTTCTTCAGACACTAGTACTAGGCCGTTGTTTATAAAAGTTTTAAAATGTTTAATAGCTGGTCAACAGAAAAATAATTCTACATTCTTGCCATATTTTTTATTTTTGTAAAAAAAAAACAATAAAGTGTGTAATTTGTGACTGGTAACCAAAAAGAGGGTAAAATCAAATATAGCAAGTGTATGAATAGAAAGGCATTTACCCCTCTTATGTGGCTATTTTCGAGACAGACACTCTCACAGTTCTTTCAGGTGCTAAAAGACTGCTTCACACAGAAAGAGTCTGACAGTTCCATCTCAAAGTACTCAGAACATTAAAAATAATTATTCTGCATTCTTTACATATTTCTCAGTTTTAAGAACACATAAACACATGTTAATGGTAAAATACTTGTAAGAAAATATGACTAAGCTTTTTAGTGTGACACTTAATATACAAAATGCTTTGTGTGTCAGTTATTAGTAGCAAATTAAATAAGCAGCAGAGATTGCTCAAGGTTGAGTACACTTATATGTTATTGCATTCAGTTCACAGTGCAAACTGTTATTATGTGGTATTCACCATCAGTATTGCTGGACAGTTAAAAAAATACATAAACATAAGAAATGAGACAGTTAAATAAGATACATATAAAAACACGTTTTATTAATAAAAAGCAATAGCATATATAGACAAGAACATCTGATCCAATTAAAATCTACAGCAGAAGCTTATGTCTCTCACATAGTACCTGAACCGCAATGGTGACGAGTTTGTGTCTGTGTGCTGTGTGTTATTAAAAGGCTGTCTATGTGACGTCTCCTGTATTCTTGACGTAGAGCCCAGCATCCACGGCTTTTTCTTAGGTTGTGCTATAGTATTTAGGACTCCTCTCACTAGGCAATACACAATAACAGGGAGACTACAGTGCACTAACAGGCTGGCCACAAAATGTAGGCTGCAGAGAGGAGATGTTCAGGTCTCCAACTGCTAATCCTCCTCCTTCTCTGACTCAGACTCTGTCAAAAGAGAGACACACAAGAGACACATAATTCCTGACACTTTCCTTTTTTTTCAACAGGGGTTGGTATTAAGTGCAATCAAAAAAAGTTGCAACCATTAATAACATCTCTGAATAATGGTCTTTAGAGGCCTGTTTCAGATTTATCAAAGCTCAAACAGCCATACCTTCCTCTGCATTCTGAAGCCACTCCACAAACTTCTTCATCTGCTCCAGAAAAACGCTTTTCCCTTTGGCAGCATGGGCATCTTTATACCATTTCAAAATGGCTTCTTCACTAAGGACATCGGCTAAGAAACAGAAACAGTTGTAACAGTGCAGTGTTAAAACTGTAATAGTAATGCAACAATTTCAAATATTATTGCAACCAGATATCCTGAGGTTCAGTGAGGTATTGCTATTAAATGTACACCTTTATAGAACAGCACCACTATCTTGGAGAATGATTTCATGAAGTGGATGTTGTCGTAACAGTACTCCTGAATCTTCAGGAGCAAGACCAGTTCCGACTGGCCCTGAGTGCTAAACATGGCCAGCAGAGGAGCGTAGTGCTACAGAGAAGGGAGCAAACAGAGCCTCCAATAAAATGAATTGTCATTTGTTACCATTAGAAGGTACAAAAGGTACTAGTGATATTTTCGATTAAGTTCTTTATATTTCTGAAGGTGTTGTCTCATCAAATAGATAAAATACTGTTGTATGAGAACTTGTAGTACACACAGTTTAGAAATCATTTATAGACTGTACACTTTTAGACAAGTGCTATTTGACTGTACTTCATATAAACGTCAATTGACTTAGATGACTCAATATTATGACAATAAGTGTCCCTATTATTTTCTAGTTAATTTCTCTTTCACCATAAAAGTGGTTCTTTACAACATTTAGGAACAACTGTTGGAACTTTATCAGGACTCTGGATGTACCTTTAGGTGTTTGAGGGCCTGCTCCGTGACCAGCTCTTCTTTCTTATTCCACTCTACAGCATTCATAAGGCAGGACCACAGTAAGCCAATCACAGCCTGCTCCTGCAGATCATTCTTCTTCATCTCCTCCTTTACATACACCGCAATCTGGCACATATCGGTGACATCTGGTTAATGCCTACGACATACAGAAGGCCTCTTGCTTTTCCTTCCTTCCCTTTAGAATATCAATGTTTTGAAAATGGATAACAGTAATGTTGTTGCATCAATTAATCTGTCCTTGTGACTGGTTATCAATGTTATATTAAAATCAAACATAGCCCTGGAAAGGACAATAATGTTTTGCATGTGTATGAATATGAAGTTGTTACCTCTCTGATGGGGCATTCTTGAGACAGACGCTCTTGTAGTTCTTTCTGCAGTTCCTTACGGGTGCCCAAAGACTGCTGCACACGTAAGAAGTCTGACAATTCCTTCAGACCGGCCTCATTAAAGTACTTAGAGAAGTGCTCAACATTCTGCTTGTTGACGGGAAAAAGTTCCTGAATAGAGTACAATACCAAATTAATTAGTAACAGAAAACCATGGAACATGCTGCTTGTTTTAAATCAGAAATGTTCTATTAGGCTTCAATTTCTGATTACATTTTAATAATAACAATCATATGTAAATATTTAATAAGGAAAATAAGTGTAATTGCAGTACTATGTTTAGAATTTTTTACTACAAACACTGAGACAAATGCATATTTGGAAGGAACGGATTAGATAGTGGAAATAAAAAACATCCCATTTACAAAGATCTGCCTAATCAGCCTACATCAGTTTAGCTTAGCCTATTTACCAGCTGTCTGAAGCACTCCTTTTATCAGTAAAGTAAGGCAGCCAATCAGAAGATTTCATTTGAATCTAAGGGTCTTAAAGGCACAGTAACAAAAACAGCCTGTTTGATCCCATTAGATAAAGAGAGGTTGAAAAGTGGTAATGTGAAAATGTACATGTTAACTGTGTTTGGTGCACATAATCAATTAAACAGATTAGACCTCACCAAAAAACAGGCCACAGTAGAGTCTGCCTCAGGGTCATAAATGTTTGGAGGAGCTAAATTATGACAGTCAGGTGCTGAAGGTTTCCATGGAAACATCACCACTTTCTTCATCATAATCTTGTGAATTTCACACATTTACAATATCAAATACCATGCATCCTCCTCACAGAAAGGCAGGCTCTCTCACACATGCATGCAGCTTACCAGGAGTTTCTTATCCAGGTTGGCCTTCCGTAGGGCTGAAGTCACTGCATTGGCATCTTTCTCAGCCATCCATGACTTAAACAGCTTCACTGCAAAGGATGCAGCAATGCCTGAATAATAAAATAAGATACAGAATAAGAATGAGTAAAAATAAGATGATTCTGAAACATATCCGGTTCAACATAAACACACCTGTAGATTTTATAGTCACTGCAACATGCACACACATCTGAGCATAGAGGGGCTGTCCACTGTTAGTCTAGTCTAGTATGGAAGACAATGTGGCAGAATTGTTTGTAAGCCTTATCAATTTTGAGAACACGCAAATGCAAGCCTCCATCCAATTGAAAAGCAGTGCACTGAATATCCTTTGGCACTTGTTCTTATTCAATTTTTTCTTATTGCATAAAACCAAACACATCATAAAATTTAAATGGAAAACAAATGAAAGTGATCATGTTTAATCAGCAACACAATGTTAAAAATGCTCAATTTTAGCACAAACCATCCCATCACTACCATTCATGTCATTGGAGCTAGCAGAGAATTGAAACAATCAGATTTGACCAGTTTCAAAGAATGCTCTAAACTTTTCTTCAAGACTGTAATGTAAAACATTTGTGCTCCACAGACCTTCTTTTACTATATTATCACTAAAGAGGCTGGTAAGGATTTGAGGTGACAGGGAGCTGTTTGACAATAGGATGCCCGTCAGCATGGCCAGTTTGGTCTGCTCAGTATCGCTGAAGGCCTTCAGGAAAAGGAGCAGCTATGCCGAACAAACAGAAACATACAAAATGCGTAAGAAAATGTGCGTCGTAAAATACAATGGTGATCTTTCAAAATGTCTTTTTTTCTATCTAAGGCATACACAGACCTTTCTACTCTCAAAAGGTTAACTTCTTAATTATATAGCAACCAGCTACATGAACCATCAAGAACATAACAAGCACCTACAGGCAATAATGCACATCACTAGCACACAATTATGTGGTCAGAAATCACTGTTTTGAAAAGCTAAGCTTGCATATTGCCAGCTATAACTATTGTATTCCATTGTTAGACAGAATTGTGGGGGGTTAACTGTCTTACAAACACACACCCCAGTAATTGAGGCCCACAGATCCAGTGTGTCTGCACTTTAAACCTGAAATTGCCCTAAAATTAAGAAAAAAATATACATAACCACAAGGAGTTTAATTACAAAGTTTAGTAAATAAGCCTGGCTGCCCCTGTCCATTGATCTGTAGTCTACCTCCCTTTAGACTGCTGTGAGCAAAATTAAATTATGCTTTAGATGAGGTCAGGTTCTCATTATAAAGGGCAAGGCCAATATAATTAAAAATGATGAGTACACAGACAACATTGTGAGTCATCATCAAGAATGTGTCTGGTTCTGTCACCACAGCACTATTTAAACTGATGCTTCATGAGTAATGAAAGATGCAGAGCGAACAGTTTTTCTCTGTGTAACACCATCTGTTATACACATGACAGCAATAAAAACAAACCTTTTTGATTTCCTCTTCAAAAGCCTTCTCTAGATATTTGTACCTCCTGATGAGTTTATTGAAAACCTGCAGATAAAATATCACCATGGTATCAAAAAGACAAGAATTTTTAAAAATCAGATATATGTCAGACTTCAAATGTCAAAGAGGTATAGGTCTGTGGTTGGCAGGTAGTGTCCACATTTACAAAACCTGGAGTCAGATACATGCACATGCACATGATGCACACAATTAAATAAATTATTGCATCAAGTACCTCCTGAAAAAATGTTTTTCTCTCAAAAACAATCAACCAAACAAACACTACTTGGTGCTGAAACACTACCCTGGGGGTTATTTTAAAATTCCTGCATGGCTGGCACTCTACCTCTACTAGGGATTTTGTGCATAAGCATATGCATTTCCAGATGGCAGTGGTGGGGGGAAATTAGGGGAGACCTTTACCTGAGCATAGCTGCGAATGGCAGTTTGATTCTCCTCTGCGGTGAAAACACAGTGCTCCGTCACCTTGGCCTTGTCCCCATCATCGATACGTGTCCCCCCAGGAGCTGCATGAAGAAAAGAGGGGTCAGTGCCGTGTTACCCTTCACTGCATGCACATTTCTGCTATTTATATTAACCCATGCAGAGCCAAGACAAAAGGAAATATATTAACCCATACAGCGACAAAGACAAACTGGGAAAAGGTTTAGGTTATGTCTCTATAAATAATAATATTAATAAGATGCTTTTGCCTAGACATACAGAGTGGGCAGTAATCAGTTACATTCAAAACCACTGCATAAGTGGATATGTCATGCAGTCTTAAAAAAAAATATATTATATTTTTAAACAGCCATTTTATTTTCTAAAGAATCCCTTTATAAAATGAGACCTGGGTGTGAAGGGCCTTTAAAAAATGTACAGAACCTTCACATAGAAGCTGTTATTTTTGTTTTACCAATGTAGGGGTCTTCCAAAATCCTTCCTTATGTGGAATTTTAAAACTTTAAAGATTACTGACACACATTAAATTTACAAAAAAGGTCTTTAGGGAGGTTCTTTTACTGGTATCTTTTTAGGTATATTTGGGTATAAGGATTCTGCCCATGTTTTAACAGGTGCCATTTTAAGAGAAAACGGGCTGGGGGAAATAGATGCAACTTACTCTTCTGACTTAATACAAAAACGTTCCAAGCAAAACTTTTCCTCTTCTATCATTCTATAAACTATATTCGCAGTCAAGTGAAAAACAAACAACTACATCTTACTACATTTCTAATCTACTGTTAATGAACATGCTTAACTGGTTTAATTTTTTGGCCACATTTTTGTCAAGTTTAATTGTAAAAAGGCCTATTCGAGAACAAGCCCTGGTCTTCCAGTAAATCACGCTACAGAGTCACAGGCTTGGTCAGTCATGGAGGCTAAGTATTTGTTATTGTACATAGAGATGGTTCAATAGCCTGTCAATGCCTGGTGACAGCCATTAGCTCCTAACAAGATTATACAACATTACCACATCCCCTGTGCCCTACACATAGATCAGAGGGATCAGCCAGGCTGACACAACAGACATAGTCAGGTTTTCTCTAACGAATACACAACAGTGCCAGGGCTGAAGCCACTGGTGCACTAGCAAAGGTCACTCAAGTTTTCATTTCATATTACAGAACGCTGATGCTACTCCTGATGCTTCAGTTGAAATTTCTTGGTTCAAGACAGTACATAATTTCCTATCATAATATCAGTGGTAAAAATGAGCTTTTGTCTTTGGAATGATCACATTTAAAATAATACAAAGAATTTTCATTTTACTATCCCAAACAAATCCGGTCCATTTATACAAGGTGTAGAAGAAAACAGATGTTTCACTTGTAAAAGTTTTGTCAGCTTCAGATTTAATATTTTAGGGTCATAGTTTCACCCCAAGATATGATCTGGTGGGAAAAGTAAATTTAAGTGGTTCAGGGTTCTGTAGTGCACTTTGAATCCAAATAAGTGTGTTTGTCATACAAATAAAAATGGCTACAGAGTTAAGTAGCCAATATCAACGGTTAAACTTGGTGGAGGATCTGTGATGCTGGGGAGCCGTTTCCCTCCAAAGGCCCTAATTGTTTTGTTTGCCTAGCATTAAAGATTCTAGAAAGTACAAAGTGATTTTAAATTAACCTCACTGCTTCTGCCAAGAAAATAAAGCTTGTTCAGCGATGGATTTCCCAGCAGGAAAACGTTTCAAATCACACATTAAAAGAAATGGTTAAATTAACACAAAATCAAGCTCTTGGATTGAGCTCAGGAAGAGGGTGCACAAGAAAATCTGGGGAATCTGCATTGAACAATGGTCAAAAATCTATCCTTTTGTGTTCTATTACAAGAGAAGACTTAAGACTATTTTACTGAATGTTTTACTGCACAAATCGTGCATGTCAGAATTATACCTTCAAGACCACATACATTTACATATACATGCATGGTTCTGGCTTATACAAGGAGACTGTAACAGTGGGTTAATAATGTTCACTGTGACCTTTTACAAAGATGATCCTCAAACATATTGGAATTAATTAATGCAGTTTCATATTTTACCATCAGAAAAAGTTTCAGAAAAAAGTATTTAACCCCCTTAAAAGTAACCAGATATGTGTGATTTGATTTTGAAAGAGTAACCATCAAATTAAAATGTAAACATTTTAAACCTCATTGCTGTGGAATCCCTGTGTTTACAGAGATAGAAGAGATTGTCCTGAAGGGAAGACAATTGGTTAACAATGGGTCTCTTGTGGCAAACATTACAACAGAATTTCACCTTTTCTGGATAATACAATTAGATAATACGTCTCATTTGAAAGGAAATGAGAACAGTTACAAGAAAAGAAAAGGTTATAAAACAATTCCCAAGCATTATTGGACCAATCATGAAGAACTGAAAGCTGCTTCATCCCTGCCAGACACTACCTAAACAAGGTTGTGCTTCAAAGCTAACCTTCAGAGAAAAGGACTTGTGAGTCACATAGAGGCCAACAATCACTTTGAAGGAGCACTAGGGTTCAGTGGCTTAAACTGGATTAGAGACAACAATATAAATAACTCTGCTAACAACAAGTATTCAGATCGAGAAAAGGCGGCATCTACAAAGAAGCTATACCTGAAGAAAAACCTCTGGGATTTGCCATAAAGCATCAAAGTGATCCAGCTAAAATCATTGGATAAGAATTATTTATACAAATTGAACACACTATGTGTGGCGGAAATTTAAAAACAGAAACCTGTTCAACAAACACCATCCCAGCAGTTGGAGGCAAGATGTTTTAGAGCTTTTCCTTAGCAGGAAGTGTGAATCTTGTTAAAATTGACAGATGGAGAATATAGAAATGGCACTAGTTGACAGATGATTTCTGCAGCACAATGACCCAAAGCACTGTCAAGAATGTCAGGAAGAGGGGGAAATGTTCTGTAATGGTAAAGTCAAACTTCAGACCTCAAGACAACAGAGAACCCCTGCACTCTTTGAAAACTGAGGTCCATGTAGCTCATTGAACCAACCCGAACAAATGTGCCAGAAAGAGGGTGAGCAAAGCTGAGAGAAACATACCCCTATTGACTTAACACGTGGTTCTATCAAGTAATAATCTGAGGGAGTTGAACACTGAATTTGAACTTTTTAAGAGGTTTTTGGTTTGTACATGTTGTGACCCAGGATGACATCTGGTTAGATTTGAGGGGATGAAATACTGTCGCAAGATACTGTTTATCTTTAAAATTAGTAACCATTCCACCTCTATTCAGACAATGCAAGCTAAACAAGAGACTGAGATGAAAGACAGTCCATGCAATTTGAATGGAATGTGTAGTCAAAATACTGTTTTTGCTGAAAGCTGTTTAATTATACTCTACTTAAGTATTAAAACAAAGCATGTACTTTGGAAGAAAAAGACACATACTATAGATAGTGCTTTGATTGTTGATTGCCAACTTGGCTGAGCTGCTTTCTCTGTCTCATGCGCTGCCTTTGATTAGCGAGGAGCTCCAAAAGCTTTATATAGACCTGCAGTAAACCGTTTAGCTTGGCTGACAGAGACAGCCTGGACAGGGCCTTAATGTGAATTAATTTACAGAGATTAAAGTGGAGTGTGGACGGAGTGCAAGCACGTGTATGATGTTTACAGCAGATCAACTGAACATCAACAGTGAAAATGTTCACCTGATAGGGAGAACACAGCATCTAAATGACTACAAGTCATTTGGGGTCAGGTATTCAGTAACCTGCAGGCAGCACAACAATATCCTCAAGGTTTCTGCAGCTGAAACATTTGCCCCAAGTGATTTACAAAGGTGGTCTGCACTGATAGTTCTATATCAGTTTAAAGGCCCTATTAGGAGTAACTTTAAGTGAGACTGAGCTAAACCCATGTACTAAAGTTGCATATACCTGTATATACATGTTTTATTCCTTACCCCTCACACAGTGAGCACCAGCACAAAATTGGACTCGGCAGTTAATGACTCAGACTGCATTTACAATTAAGGCCCCTCAGGATGATACCTATAACCCTATACATTTTTACTATAATGGTGCACATAATCCATAAGAATTCTGGACATTACTATTATTTTTTCCCCATGCCAGTTTTGCCAGGTAAAACACCCCCAAATTACCCCGTTACTCCATATTCAGGCCCTGACATTGTAAACAACCTTCCTTCTTACCAAGCATACTCCCAGCGATGAGAATGTCAAACAGGGTGTCTGCATATCTGCGGTAGTCCAGTCTCGACCCAGTAACATCCAGAAATTTTGCTACAGCATCGAGATCACCCCCCGCTTCGTTGAGCCCCTGAACAATTGTGTCTCGGAAAACTGTGGGCTCAAACTTCTCCTTTTCATCTGCAGAAAAGCATCATGAGGGTTATTTAAAACCACTGCCACAGATGATACCATCACACCAGCTGCACATGGTGTAAACAACACTACTAACAGTCTACAGATAAGGGACCCAGGACAGATTCATAGGTTTAGTACAGTTCTACTAATGTCTGAGATAAGTATTAAACTACAGTCTGCCATGTGTTGAAAAGGCCTAACTTTTAACATATCAATAAACCATACAGCAAATTTAGTTTAGAGTCAGAATTATGACTTAATAGATTACAGTTACTCACATCAGAACATAGGATACTGCAACAATATCAAGAAGGCTGTAATATATAGCCATGTGCAAAATATAGCCACGTTTTGTTAAATCCTAAATAAATGTCCATCCTCCACAGAGCACACTTCAGAAGATTTTAATGCTCAATTACTCTTCTGTTTTTCCAGTATGTTTGAACTCAGAGAACAAATAATCCATTTAATCCCTTTAATAAATATATTTAAAAATATTTCACTGTTTGTTCCCTGTAAAGGATTAGAGGATATCTGAGAAAAATCAATTAAACAAATAAAAACAAAATGTAATTTGACCAGGGAACATTTGCAGACACAGGTAAGTAGTCATTGCATCGTAAAAATGGCATTAAAACCTTGCATAGACGCAAGGTGTGCATTCCTGTGTGAGTGAGACTGCACTTTTCCGAGGCATTCAGCAGCCAATCACAGTCAAATGTTACTATAAAGGATTAAAATCAAACAGTGCTGTCAATGGTCAAGTCTAGAGACATCCAGCAGAAAATGAAATAATTAAAAGCAGCACCATCTTGCTGCGAAACCTCACATTTGAACTGTCAATCACACATAGACTAAACCCTCAGAGTGACGCAAATGTCCTGTTCTGAAAAACACCCACACATTTGGCAGTCACAGGCTACTAAGGAACATTTTGTAGGTTGAGCTATTCTCAGTGAACCAGTTTTCTTCATGCGCATTCACCTTACACGATGTACCACATCACAGTTGCGGCTTTGTACCACTATTCGAATCATGAAAATCACTCTGAAAGTCATGTCTCTGGACCAAGGGGACAGTTTCTATGCTGCTGCTGCTGTATGTGGAGAATGGGAATGGCAGCGATAGTGAGGTGGCGGGGGCCCACACAGGGCCTGCTGTTGTGTAAGAGCTAGCGTACGACATTTTTCTGAACTACACTTCTGGAAACAAGCAGGCTATTAATGGAAAGTAGAGAGCTGCCACAGGGACCCTTGCCAATGTGACGGTGAATGAGAGACTGCAGCACATGTGTGTCGGTGCAGGTCTGAAAAGTTTGAGCCTGTGTGAATAGGCCCCCAGGTGAACATTCAATCTCTTGAAAAATAAAGCTGCTCTGTATTACAGGATGGGCAGTAAGACTATAAAAATATCATATTGATTATAATCCCCCCCTCCAATATGGGGACTACTACCCAACAGTCATTATACTATAAAAATATTTGTTTTATCACACGGATAAATGGCAAAGTATGCAGTATGCACTCAGAACTTTGTGTGTTCAAATCTTCTGAGAAAATGACCAGTTTCTTTTAATTATGCTTTCATCAGATCCTGCCGTCTTGTTTTGCCTTGTCAATTGAAGGCAAGCCATTGAACACAAACTCACCCCTTTTCCTGGTCTTAAACCGTTGGCCTGTGAGCACTGGCTTCTGCTGCTTGCCGGTATTCATAAAAGTCCTAAAAAGAGAGAGAAAATGTTTTAAAGGTTTTAACATGAGCTGTCCAAATCCCACTGGTAAATAAATATAATGACAAAGAATGGGAACAGAAGCATCTAACATCTAACTAACATCAGGCACGTCTAACATCTAAAATTAAGAGTCAGAGTAGCAACAGCAGATAAATTACCCCTGACCCAGTAGGCAAGATGTATGCCACACATTATCACCCCTTCCCTGAACATCAGCACAACTGAAATAGCCCAAGAGAAGCAAAAGCCTGCTGTTTGAAGAAGCTTACCAGCTGTGAGGTCCGCTTTACTATAGAGTGAGTGTGAGCTCTGTGTGTCTCAGTCAGTGCTCCAGCAGAAAGTGACTGCTCTGGCCAGGCTCACGGTGCTCTGAGCTAAATATAGAGGGGCTCATCCCCGACAGTGTAAACTTCAGTCACCCAGGCCTGGGACACGTGTCGTATTACAGCAAGGACATGTCTGATCACCCACATAGACACACGTTCTAACAGATGGCTCAGACAACGAACAAAGTTCTGTGATAGGTCTACAACATGATGTCTTGTTATAGCAGATCCTGAAGACTGAAGAGTTTACCAAATGATTGAATTTTTTACCCATGAAGTGAAAGTACAATACAAAAAGTATGTACTTATTTATTGCTACCTTAAAATGACCTACAATCAAATCTCCTGAATGCTGACTGTGTGTGTAAACCACAATATGCTGATCTAATACTTATACACACAAAATGCTAAAACACATTTTTCCAAGTAAGGTTCCCTTTTGTCCAGGAAGGTACTCATTACTGCACATTGGCTTCATCTACTTTCACATCATCACCACCCCCACAACCGATCTTGTATTGCTCCCTTTGCAATGACTAAATCCCACATAGCACTGAACTACTATGAAATTTGTGGGGGCACCCAAAGGGCTATAATGGTAACTGAGCATGACAAACGATTATGAAGTCGCTGCCACAACAGGAATGACAAAGCCAAAAAAAAAATAAAGAATAACAGACTAGTTTCTGATGACAAATAGTTTATACCATTTCCAAAAACATCTCAACGCATACTCTGGCCCAGTTTAATTAAAGACTAATGTGATGAGGTCCCACTTGGAAAAGCACACTGTGCTTCTGTAAGCAAGTACCTTCAGGGAGCTATAAACAAGATCAGTCCAATACACCACATCCTATACCTGTAACGAGGCACAAGGGATTCAGCTCTCACATCAGCTTGAACCACTCCACCTTTTATAGCCACATTTTTTACTTTTTAAGTGACCAGGATCAGACTTTCGCTCTCCATGCATAGTTACTGGAAAAGTCTCAGAAAGCTTGACAGTTTCCATAAAGATGGGTAAATGCTAATCCCAGAGGATGCTGCGATTTGTTTTGGCCGCAGTTTCCCTATGGGATGATTTACACTGTGAGAATTAGTTGTGAAGCTGAATCACCCAGAGAGAGAGAGATTACACCTCTCAAATGGAAGAGGAGACAGAGTCGTGCCTCACCCTCAAATTACAACAGATAGGAGTCCCCGAGCTTCACAGAAAGGGAATCAGTCTTTCGAAGGGCACCTCTTGCATTATTACAGTGGGGGACACCTTTTCAGCTGAATTGAACTCCAGATCCTGTCTTTTAAGCAATCACATTTTTCCCATCCAGCTTTGGTAACACATAGAGAAATAGATTTAGTGGGCTGCATAATCACGTACCAGCTCTAAATTCTTCAGGTCTGTTCCTCCTATGGTCAATTCCCGGGGGTAGTCACATCTGATGACTCTTGGTCATCTATGTGACTACTTACTCTACTTACTGTACTTATTCATATTTATTCATATTTTTTACATGCATATTTGTTTTTGCTACACCACTATTGCTTGGGTTGCTTGCACACAAGAATTTCACTCACATGTACTGTACCAGTATACTGTAATGTGACATGACAATAAAAGTGATTTGATTTGATTTATTTGGTCCCATGAAAGTGAATGCAAATGGGAGTTTACAGCATTTTTCTCTTGCACGAAACATGGTATCAGAGATAGTCTCGGTGCTAAAGTTGTACTTAGCTCAGGGACAGGTGAGGCTGATGGGAGGGGGAGGTAAAATAGTTGGTTAATATTTAGTTGGAGGTAACTAGTTAGTGTTAGCTGCTGGTACATGATGATGCACCTGAAACTCAAGAGGGTATTCAGATTTCCTTCTGCTCTGTTGGTGACAGCAGCTGGACTGATTTGATGTCAGCACCTGAACTATTATATTTTAGTACTAAAAACATCTCAAATCTTCCATTCTTTGCTGAGTGTTACTGGATATCTATAGGGATATATATGGTATAAAATCAATAGACTTGATAAGTTTGTCTCCTTCTTAAGTTGGGTTTTTGTTTGACACTATATCTACCCACCTCTGGCAGCCACAGAGTAGAGTTATGTCCTCACGTTCACACACAAACTCTCACACAGTTTCTATCCCATCTCCAAAGTTATAAGAACTGAAGGAGGATCCAAAAGACACGTGAGGTGGCTGGATTTTTGAGCACATGGAGACAAGCTCCTGATTTCAGTCCTACAGGTAAACAACAGGGATAACGCGTCCAGCTACTTGAGGGTTGCACGAGATCAAACGACAGAAATGCACGTGCTCTGCCGGCGGAGCAGGATCTCCCACGAGCTTTGAAAAGGCTTATAATGTCAATAATAACGCTGAATTAACATTAATGTAAAAAAATCTGAGCTCACAAACAATGTGTGCACACTGCTGCACACAACATGCTTCCCATGAAAGCCTATAATGGATTTTAAGGGCATTATCACACAGGTTCTACAACTGTCAAGAAGACCACAGACCCTTAAGTACAAATTGAGTTCCCCATAAGTACCAAAGCAAGAAGATCTGTATTTTCGATGTCCACAAGTGTCATCTTTAGGACTAACAGCATAAAAAACTACAAGAGCAACAAGACACAACACAACTACACTCATTTACAGCGGCATAACTGCAGGCTGACATGACAAAGTGGTAAAAAAAAACTACGATGCAAGAACCCAACGAACACTTCAGACGTTAAAAGCGGAATGTGGTTTATCTACCTGGCAGTGGGTTTTCTGGGCGAGGAGTCTCTGGTGATGATCACACACTCACTCCCTTCAATCTGGGGAAGCAAGTGACATGCAACCAGCCTGGTCCAAGTTTGACAGTAGGAGTTCACATTGAAAAAAATCTTCGTAATACTTCTAGGATATTTTAAGTTATGTTACATAATTAAAAGGAAATCTATTTAAAATAACATCTGAAGCACAAGGGAAATAATAATGATTTAATACGCAGCGTTTTTATATTCATCCCCCACCCCCCTCCGGTGTGCTGAGATGGTATGACCCAGTGGCTGGATTTTCTACCATGGCTACTGTTTTATAAACTCAGGAGCCCTGTAGTTCTTTCCTAATTAAGTTTGTCCGACTGAACGAATCAACATTTTTGAAAGGAGGGAAGGCAAAAAGGAAACCATGGTTATTTGCAGTTCAAAAGCAGGATCTAATCCCATCCTAGGCTATCACAGCTTCTGAAAGGGACACTACTGTTTGTTCGTGTGTTGTATGAATGGAAAACTATTATTTTTAGTTTTCATTGTTCTACTCATGATGTATTTATATTACATTATAAACAGCATAGTCTATACTGTGCCAAGGACATTGTGCTGGATCAGTGATAGCATCTTTAAATACCTTGTGTGGCTCAGAGTTCTGTTTTGATCAGAATCTCTATACAACAATGCATAAGCAGATTAGTTCTGGAGAGAACTAATTTCAAACAAATACAAAATAAAAATAGTAAAAAATAATATACATGATTAAAGGTGAAGGCTTATTATACAGGCATAAGACAGAGATTCCTGAGAGATGCACATGAAGCTTTTCAGTAAAGCAGAGGTGCTGAATAGCCTACAAGACAGGCTTCTTCAGGGTTTTTTTTATAATGCAGGATGTTTAAAAACAGCATATCACAAGAGCCCCCCTGCCTGTCAGAATCAGATGTGCTGCTTGCACTCCATGCCACCAACGCAGTCAGCCAGCTCTGGCCAAGAAGCAGCTCAGATTATGAGTCACACAACTGATGTGCGAAAGTAATAATGTTTGTTGTACGGAAATACCCCGTCTAGAGACAGAGGTTTTTACATCAATACCTGCTGTTGTACGGAATAATTAAATACAATAAACTATCAAGCGGTGCTGTTTCAAGCAAACTCTCCCTTTTGCACATTTTATATTGAGCTTCTCCTCCAGAACAAGACTACTATCATACCTAGCTCCATATTATTGACACCAAAACACTGATTCCAACTGAAACGAGCATGAGTGTAGCTATAGCACTCCCATGTTTGCCAGTCCGTAATATAATTCTGCAGTTAAAATTATCCAAAGGAATTACAATATTAGGTGAATATAATATAAATTACCTTATCACTGAAACAGCTGTTCACATATTCGAAGTGGCAAAAGAAACTGCTCCAAAATTTTACTGTTTGGCTTTTAGAGGAGGATTCACAAGTGTATGCTGTCCCATGAAGTATTTTTCAGATTTTAGTGTGACTGTTAGACAGTCAGACAACAGCAATTGTCAGCCATACTGTTCATATTGTTTGTTTTACATAAATATTCCCATTTCCCTAGTTTCTGCGCATTCTGTCTGGTCCTCCCACTTCTGTCCTGCCATTAATGCCTTCACATATGTCCAAGTTTGGAGAGGAACAGGAGAAGACAAAGGGAGGACAGGAACGGAAGGAAAAATTTCTAGACTCAGACCCAGTCAGCCTACTTGGGTGGACTGATAATATATATATATATATATACACACACACACCTTTCCACCTGTATATATTGTTTTGCAATAATAAAATACATAAACTCCCAAGTGAGCTGATGTGTCCCAGTATGTGTCCTTTTGCTGGCCAATGTAATAGTTTGTAATTAATAACTTCTCATGCAAATTAATTCATGTACTACTTTACTATTTCACTACAACATGGTCCAGACCTAAATTTCTCATGATCTTTAATTTTAGCCATATTTACAAAGCGGTACCCAGTGGCAGGCTGGTGTCCCTGCCTCGCGCCCATCGACCCCAGTATAGTCTCCAGGTACCTGCTACTCTAGTGCAAATATAGTGGTTGCAGAAAGTGAGTGAGCAAGATTTACAAAGCTTGCCAATAAAAATGGAGCTAACTATTTGAGGCTTTAATTGATCCAGCTATGACTTCATGGTAACTGTGGAACAGCTGTAGACTATCCTGGAATAAAATAGGACATTGTTATGTATTTAAGCAGCCAGTGATCTGAGCTTTTATCTCACTGATCCCTAGGAATTGCAGTGGGCACCTGACCACACTGTGGAATTAGATGGCAGCAGCCAGCACCCATTCAATATTCTTTTTGACTAAATATACATTATAGGACAAAGCTGTGGTATGTCCCCTACCTACGTAAGTGTCCAGAACTTCTAAATGTGAACCAGACTGTTCTGTTTTCACAAAATGTATCACTGTGTTTAAACAATTTGAGATTTCTGGGCATAGAAATAAACTCAATCAGCTCAGTTTTTATTAAGAGCAGCTTTACTAAAAACAGAATAGTGATAAACAAAAGACAACAAGATATGAGTAAAATACAAGGAAGTAAAAAGTATAAAAATAGATAAGTGTGTAAAAATTTAAATGTAAAAGAAATGGTAACAAACTAAAAAAAAATCAAATAACTGAATTTATTAAACTTAAGAAGTGTCTGTGAACCTGGACATTGACTCTGGAAGAGCTTGCCACAGGATTTTCTTTTATCCATATCCTTTTCTCTTTTTTAATTTTTAGGCCTTTGTACAGTTAATTTTTGTTCCTCATATTCTCTTGTCCTGGTCCCTGGCAGTGTGTGATACACTTTGAATTACAGCTGTTTGTGTGTAAAGGTGCTACCTAAGAGATTTGATTGTTCTATTGATTGATTATTTTAAAAATTGTCTGATTTTCAAACATTATGTTAATTTGTTCAGTCATTTTGGGGCACTTCTCCTTCAGCCCCTCTCCAGTCTTAAAACCATGTCCTGCATAACATAGCACAAATAAAAACACTGACCCTTAGACCTCTGTTAGAACAAGCTATAAACACAAAGCAAGGGTTTTAGGAAGTGTGGAGTAATTTGATCCGCAGTTCAGCTCGGGTAGCCACAGAATGTGCCTCTGAAGTTGGAACATGGCGTGTGAGATATCTCAGATGTCTCACTCACTGATTTCTGATGCTTAGGCTTCTCACAGTGACTTTCCACTCCTCCTCAGTTCTCGTCTCATCTTTGGCTGAGTCAAGGGAATGTGTAATGTGATATGCGACCACTTGTGTCAAGACAGTTCTGTCCTCCTTCGCTGATCTTGTTCACTGTGGACTTTTAACCTGATCACCTCTCTGTGCCATTATAACCTTTTTGTCCCCTTTTTTCTTCTCTCCCGCCTGTGCCATACACTCTGAAAGGTGCCAAAAATGGCACCTTTGGACTGATACTACAGAAGAACCACTTTCTGTTTTTTAAAGAACATTTAAAAAAAGGAATCTCTTGATGGAGCTATTTCTGAAACTTGTAGGAATGTATGGTTCTGCATGTGAAGGAATGCTCACTCCTTGTGTAAATGGATGCTCTGCAGACGTGTTAATGCGTGACTGAAGCAAGTGAACTGCCCAGTCAATTTCAGTGCTTCAGCTGTGTGCTACAGAAGTGCTTGGCTTCTAACAGTGTGGTAACCAATTAGATGCCCTCTTCAATAGGTGATATCATCATTAAATGCCAAGCATTTTATCAAGCCCATTGCAGTGATGTAAATGGCAACCTATAGCTACAAATGTCTCAGCAACAGCTGAAGCATTTCTGTCTTGCAATCATCCAAAGCATTCTGACTTCTTTTAGCAATGTTTGGTTAAGTAACATGTTATGCCCTTCCAGTCAGGATGAACTTAAAGAGATTGGGGGCAAATCCTCGAAATTTGTTGGGCTGAGAGCCGTTTTGGACCAGAACAACAAAAGACCACCATGAAACCGAATAAATCAATCAATAACATGACCGAAACTTTAGGTGTGAAATTAAACTCTTTGCTATCACTACGAAAACAAACCCCTTAATTTTACCCCTTAATATAACCTTAATTTTTACCTTAATTTCCAAGAAAGTAAGGAAAATTAAGTGG
>JBBKCR010000134.1:14542546-14566187 GCA_037577295.1 Ladigesia roloffi
TTTACCCCTTAATCAGACTTAATCTGTGCACTTTTCCACTTAATTTTCCTTACTTTCCTGGAAATTAAGGTAAAATTAAGGTTATATTAAGGGGTAAAATTAAGAGGTTTGGTTTCGTAGTGGTTGTAGAGATGATCACAGGCAAGAGAATACACAAGGGCATTTTTGCTACAACTGTAACATTACACACTTACCTTGTTCCTTTTTTGGCATCTTGATTAAATAACATTCATATTTTTGCCTTTTAAATGAGCATCATGTGCTTAAGTGAATAGAAATATTTATGTAACACAAACAATAATGCCCATTTTACAGTCTTTTTACTGACTGAAAATACTGCTCTGAAACCCACCAATATAAGAATGACTTAAAAAATGTTCGAAAACATCACTTGTGTAACAAGATTACTCAAGAACAAGAAAACTTTATGACAAACACAGAATTCTCTACTTTAAATTATGGCTTCAGGAAACAACATTTCAGAATGAATGTACATAGTTTACCCTCTTAGATTTTTCCAAAACAAGCTACATCTAACTCTCTGCTTCCTGGACCTGGAGCTCTGGGAGGGTAAAAATATTGTACCTATCTAAACAATTGCATGCAAATCAGATAAACCAAACAAAAATATACACGATGTACAAGTATGTATACATCATGTATGACAGTTTGCATATCAACCATACACTCTAACTGTACATTTGTTTTTCTTTAACTGCACCTCGACATGACAAAGATACTCTTGACCCGTGGAGCTGAAAATGTGTTTGCAAATGTATAATTGTTTCAATCAAATATACTTAATGTGTTTAACTGACCAGTTATATCATCTTTTCAAATTTTGAGACATTAAACTAGGTTGAAAAAGATTAAAGCACAGAATAGAGTCTTATCCTGTCCTGGCAACAACCAAAGAAGGAACAACGATCATGAATCACAGTGTGTTTCTGTACCTATCCACTTACATCCAGACTGGGATAGGGGATTCCTCAGATGTGCATGATGTAGGCTTTCCAGGTTAAATAACCAGTAGGCTACTGGCCAGGACAGTGCACATGTTTGATATGGATATGGGGAGGCGTGCTGAAATGTAAGTACACTCCCATTTCTTCTAAACTTCAGGATCCAAACACTAACGATAACTCTAAAGAAGGTTGGAGGAGGGTGGGTCACATATACATATATTTATATATAATCACATGAACACCAGGTAGCTTCACATCACTGCTGAAACCATTAATGACTCCCTGAGCCCAAAATCTCTCAAGTCTCAGCATGGCTGTGGACACAGGCGGTTTTCAGCTGCTGCTTGTCTTCTGTGTGGTTCTGAAGAGCTGTGGAGATTTCCACAACAATGCAACAGAGGAGATCAGCACCCACGTGGCCTCCATACTGCAGGAAACAACAAGCAATCTGTCACTGAACGGCGCGCGTGAAGGTGGAAGGAACTTGGATGACCAAGCAGAAATTGGTGCGTAGCTATTTTACATGAACCAGCTCCAAAAGTGCTAAAATATCCTAAAACTATTATTAAGATGATTAAAATAGTAAAATAAAACTGACAGTGATAATTGCACAGGTTGGTTCTTACAATCCTTCAGAGTCTCTAATGATCTTTAATGATCTTCATCTTTGCTGCATGGTCTGGCACATGATGCATGTATTAATGGCTCTATGTCAGACTCCAATTTACAATACAATATTATGCTGTATTCTGTATAATCTTGGAAATATCTGATTGCACTGCAAATCAGTTCAACTGATAAATGAACAACCTTATCCGTTTATCCAAATCTGTTCTAAGATGTTGTTTAATAATGTTTTAATTTACCATAGTGGGTAGTTGTCAGAGATCAGATCTTTAATTGGTTTGTTATTTAATATTTTCTGGAAGGATTACGAAATGACATGTACATTTCTGAAACGTTTTTAGATACATAAGGTTTTGTTCGTACCTGCCAGTTCATAAACAATCATAGCTGCTATGTAACTGAAGGGTGCCCGGTTGTGAATTTTGCAGGATGAAAATGGGAAGTATGCACTAAGCAAGTTAAAAAGAACTGAAATATCAGTGCATTACAATGACGATACTGTCGCTTTAGATTTTTTTTATTGAAAAAGAGGTCATAATTTCCCATAATCTGTGAAACTGTCCTTTTGAGAATTTGAGTTTTGAAAATTCACAAAGAAATGCATTACGAATAAATAAATAATAAGTAGGTAATGTGCTATGCAACTCCAAGATTTAATGCTTAGCTAACTTGCTGGAACAGTGAATCCCTGTAGTGTATGGACGAACTCCCAGTCCATGTCTGCCTCAATTCTTTATTGATGTGGTTAAAAACACAACAAACCCTGTTATGGTAACTGAGTTTAGGGTGTAGGGTGACTCCTTTCCTGGTTTCATATTAGCACAAAAGGTGGTCTTGAGACTTCCCTTAATGCACAACAGGGTATGATTTGATTGATTATTGAAAAAGACAAATCTTTATGATTTGTTTATTGATGAAGCCAGTGCTTGAAGTGGGAAAAAATAAGTGCAGGAACTTTAATTATGAGGCATATTCTCGGGCCTCTGTCGCTGCGGCGGATCAGTTTAAGTACCGGAACCCAAAAGACGAAAATACAGAAGTTTCGGATCTGCGTTCCGTTGCGTTCCGGCCCACTTCAAGCACTGGATGTAGCCCATATTGTATACGCCATGTTTCTACACAGGTATGGTCTACAGGTACACCTTTGTACTGTAGCTACTGTTTACTGTAAACTAAGCAGCTTCCGATTACAGCCTAGAGGCAATTCCAAGTTCTATCAGCATTGGAATTGATGCTTGTTTTTTTATATGTGTGTTTGTACGCGTGTGTTTTGACAGACAAGACTGAGCTTGGCTGCAGGGAGCTCAGGTCCACTAAGTACATCTCGGACGGACAGTGCACGAGTGTGCAGGCCGTAAAGGAGCTGGTGTGTGCGGGAGAGTGTCTGCCCGCTCCTCTGCTGCCCAACTGGATCGGCCGGAGCTTCTGGACGCGGCGGGACGCGCGCGCATGGCGCTGCGTGAATGACGCCACTCGCATGAAACGCGTAAAGCTGCGGTGCCTCGATGGCAGCACGCGCTCCTATCGCATCTCGGCGGTGACGTCATGCACGTGCAAGCGGCTCGCACGCCGCCACAACGAGTCCGGCCCTCAGGAGGGGGTCAAAGGGGAGAAGACCGGGGGCAAAAGCAAAAGCTGAGTGACCCCCTGCTCCTAGTGGCAGAGATAAAACACAGATCTGTGTTCTGCCTCTGATGGACACTACGTTCATACAATCCTGATGTCTCATAGCCTACATGCAACGAGGACTTTCGCACGGGGAGTGTGTGTGTGTGTGTTTGTATGCGTGTGTGTGTGTGTAAGAGAGAGAGAACGAGAGAGAGAGAGAAATATAGACCTGAGCCTGAATTATGGGCTCCAGTTTGAATAACTTTTTCACAGTCACTGTACAGTTTTGTGTGTGGTTCATTTTATATAACAAAAATGTGTAGTGTAGTTTTATTATTTGATAGTCAGTCAGATATATATGTAGCATACACAGTTTTATATCATATAATGTTGAGTATGTGTGTGCATGTGTGTGTGAGTCAGAGAGATAGCGAGAGAGAGACAGAGAGTGAATGATGGGCTTAAAAAAAATGGCTGTCACCATATAATTTTTGTGTGCGATGTTCAGTATTTTATATAACAGAAATATGTAGTTTTATTATTTACTAGTGTGTCTCTCTAAATAAATTGAGTATACATGCTCATATACATTTTTTATACTCATGGACTATTAGATGTAGACAATTATATCTGCTTGAACTAAGTGCAATAAATCATGTTGCTTTATTTTGGTTTTGTGTTGTTTTTAAGTCTACAAGCAGCAGTTGCTGTGGTGATGTTCCAGTTATGATTTGGACTAGATAACAAAAGATGCAATTAGTCAGAGAAGATCCTTTCTACTGGTGTGAGAAATCTGATGCCGTGCTATGGTGAGGGGAGACCCCTAGCCCTAGGCATAGGAGCCTCACTTTTGGGTAATGTGTTACTGGAAAAGCTGACTCATCCCTACATAAATCTAATCAGCTATGCATAAGTTCAAACTCAGGTAGCTGTTAAAAAAACAGATATGAATTAAATGTGAGAAGATTTACAGACTTGTATAAGAGCTAGCATGTCTATGGACATTATTATACGTATTTACCGGAAATGTAGATAAATGTAACATTTAGATCTTGGAATTAATAAAGTGAAGCCAGGCAGACACTATATCAGGTGTTATTTTTATTGCAGATAACAGAATAAAAACAAAATAAAGGAGAGAAAACACTTCATTTAAACCATTTGTTTCTATTGACAGAAATTGTCATTCTACTTCATTGAGATTCCTAAAAATTAACCATTAAATGGTAGTCAGGCTGAATGAGTCAACGGAAGCTACCCTAGAGAGGATTTTCAGTATGTATGGGGTGCTGACAGCATAGAAACAGATGAGAGCTTTCACCACAGTTGCAGTTAGCATGATTCTCCATCCCTGTAATTACACTCGACAATAGATTCCCCCCAGAAAACGTGGATTAGGTGGGCCGCCTGCTGTTTATTGTCTAAATTATCTTCACTCCCAAAGGATTATTTTAATCCAAGAGTACAACTCGTTTTAATATTAAAAGTCTACCTGTTAAACTTTAAACTTAATCTTTATACCAAGTTGCATCTTGAGTTTTACTACCAATACCAGAAAAATAGATGGTTTGCATCTGTGACCACTCAGCTTCTTCTGGAGCTACTATTTTAACAAACAAGTAGCAGCTGCTTTATGCAAAAGGCTGCTCACCCTGCCATCTTTAGCACATTTAGTAATAACCTGTTAGTCACGCAAGGGCAGTAAGAAAGGCTGTTTGAATCCGGTGGCCCTGATTGCTCCTTCAGTTAATTTGTATCACTTTCCATTCCATTGCCTCATTTCACAGCAGCAGTCAGTTATCACTTAAAGCGCATTGAAGCCACAAACTACACAGCCCTGGGCAGGCGTCAGCTCTGACTAATTCCTGCAGCGTGCAGTTTGTAACGCACCCTGTCATCGCGCACAGCCTGCCAGTGGCTCAACCTGCACCCACACTCTATCTCCATCTTTCCACTTGGCTCCAGTACAGAAACCCTGGAGAGAACCTCAGCCACACACAAGCTTGCAGCAGCCTCATGATTGAGAGCAGGAGTCGTCAAGAGCTTGGCAGTGGCTGGGCAGATGAAAAGCATTTGATGGATGGATATATACATTCACACACTCAAATACGCTCCAAAACACGTACTTAATGTAAGAGACCACATTTTGATCCAAACGGATCTTCATCAGGTCTCCTGAGTGTCTGCTGTCATCTCACAATCTCTAGAAAGACAGGAGGAGGAAGAAGCTTAATTTCCCATTACTTGACATCATTACTTATGCCACATGAGTATTTGTATTTTGTTGTTGTTGTTGTTGTTGTTGTTGTTGTTGTTGTTTTACTACACAGAAAAAAAAAACAGCTGGACAAATCCATTATTAAGTAAATAAAAACAGTTTATAGAAAACAGTTAAGAGAACATTCTCAGACATAAAAACATAAATATGATTCATTTTTCTTTCCCAAGCCCTGCATGGCATGCTGGTGAAATCTGTCACTAAAGTAGAAATCAGTACTTGCGCAGGTGTGGGTGTGCATGTGGTAACAATCCCCTCAGTAATGATGCACAATTAATCATGATATAATCTCCTGCTATAACCAGGCACAAGGCCAGAGCAAGAACTTGGGGAGCCAAGTGTAACCGCACTGCTAATCTTTTCTTTCTCTCGCCAACGTAGCTCTCAGTAACCACTGGGCAAAAGTATCTATATACAAAATTATTCTGGGATCTAATAAACAGATACAATATAAGTCTACTTTTGCTTCTCTCTGTATCTTCATTCTGATTCCACAGCACTTTCATGTGTAAAATTTCTAGAAGTCAGTGAGAGATGTGATCTTCTAACCACCACAACACAAACTGTGACGTAAATCTGTGCATGTGGTCAAGAGTGCAAAAGGAACAGAAGCTAAACTAGCACATAAAAATTCCTTTATTTTTTCTTCAGAATAAGAAAACTTACCTAATTCCTGAAGAAACTACTCATGTCTAAATACATTATGCAAAATACACAAAATGCTATGGTTAGTAGGAATAGGGAATATAAACACTACAGATAAAGAAGTAAATAAAAGCTCAATACACATCACAAAAATAATCAGTTCTGAATTAAAACATAAATACCAATTAATTATTAAAAACTATTTAGGATGTTCATTATCATGGTCATTATATAAGGATTTACATGCACTTTTTTTTAATTTATGTATTCTTTTAGTTCTTTTATGAATTTTGTCCCTCTTTTTATTTGTTCTTATTTGATTTTCTATTTCATAAAAGTGCATAATGAATGAACTTATGGGTATTATGTGCCATATAAATAAACTTGAACCTGAATTTGAACTATTTGTCCTTTGGATTAGTGCAATTGTGATTGCTGGGCCTTTGACAAATTGCCAATGCATTTCAATAATAAAGTTCTATTCTATGGAATTATTCACACACATTTGCACATAGTTTGAATGTCTGAATGGGTCTGTCCAACGTAATATGTTCATAGAAATGAGAATAACGTATCGGAAACACAGATGTTTCACATTCATCTGGGATGCTCCAGAGAGCTTCATCTTCTAGCTAAACCCCATTCCTCACAAAACAAAGAGCCTCAGTGTTTCAGGACAGTGGACCCTCACATTCCAGTACAGCATTCCAAAATTACTGCAGAAAATAAATATATGTAACTGTTTGGAGGATGTATGTTATTGTGGGCAGCAAATTTTCTCTCAATGTACACAATTGGCTTTTTTACTTTATTTTATTTTATTCAATCCCACATTGAAACAATGGCTGCAATACATCTTCCCTTCATTACATTCAGTTGAATTTAATATACACTGGATTAAACCGATAAGAGTGAGAGTGTGACACCTGCCTTGGTCCTGGAAATCTCCTTTCTTGTAGAATACGGGCCATGTCCAACGCACCTAATCCAACTAATTATACTGTCAGATGAACTGGACCACCTGTTTTCAAACAGGCTTGAAAGTGAACTCTTCAGAAAGATTGATCTCCATGAAAAGTGCTGGTGACCAAAGATTTTGTGTTCTACTAGAGCAACTAAAAACAAACCTATTCCTCTGGGCTACACCAGACAGTATTGATAATAAAATGTAAGTACAGAGAGAACAACGGCACTATGATTAATAGAATAACGTTTATCATAGGTGAAGGTAGCCCAGTGGGTAGGTTACTTGCCTCTGGACCATTAGGTCATGGGTTTGAAACCTACCTCCAGCAACACCACTGGGTCCCTGATCAAGACCCTTAACCCTAAGTTGCTCTAGGGAGACTGTTCCGTGTAGTTAGGGAATGAAAGTCGCTTTGGAGAAAGGCCTCTGCCAAATGCTTTAAATATAAATAAAATTCAGAGAAGATGTGATGGACTCTTGTTTGCATTGACGTACACAGAAATCAGCACAGTAGAACATGGTATAATCATATTCCCTGGTCATGATGTGTTCAGATGTTTCATGAACTTCTTTTGGCTCTTTGGGGGTTCTAGATCTTTAAAGCTGCATATTAACCCATCTGAAGTCCAAAGTGGACTTTTCTAAAAGGCTAAAAGTGTTGCTGTGAACTTTTCAGTGTAGAAAAGATTTATAATATTAAATACATTTATTACCAGAGAGGTGCTGAAAACTAAGAACATGTGTATTTTTTAAGTCCAACTTCTAAGGCTACTTTGCTTGTCCTGGCCTGTCTTCTTAGCATTTTGAGTACACTTAATGAAGTGGGCAAAGAAAGTTTTTTATTTTTGAGATTGCTGCTTCAGTGCTGGACACATTCAACACACTTAGTGTCCACTTCAATTCCTTGACACATATATTTTTAAACACACATGATTACTATTTAGTTTATGATCAGTTCTCATGCTGGCAGGGCTGAATGACAGGAGCAGTGTTTTCTTGGCTCTTACGGGTCATTAGAAGACGTGTCTGATCTGTCACTTCGTTTGAAAAGCAGGACATGCTGTGTTTTATGGCAGCTAGCATTGTTTTTAAGTGGAAATTTTCTTTGTTTTAAGGCAATTTGTTTTTTTTCAATACATCCTTTGTAATTTTCATGCAATAGTATCCTAAATATCAATTTTGGCGAACATAAAAGCACTATACCTACTATACATTATGCATGAAATTTATGATGATGAATTATTTGATCTGATGATAAATCCATTTTATGGATTAAATGATTTATGAAGGACAATAAATTATCATCTGAAGTCAATTTATTAAAAAGTTCAAAGGATTAACAGCAGTAGATTTCTAAGTTTCTAAGTAGTTTCTTAGAAACATGGATGCGTTCGTGCATGCATATGTGTGTGTGTTTAGAATGCCTTGGAATCCCTCTGCCCTTTGGTCTAGTCCTAAGCCTGATGATTAGCTCCTTCCTCTTGTCTGCTGACCCAGGTCTTAGTGACATCATTATTCATCACCTGAGAAATGACTAGATCCAGCGTGGGTGGGCCGGAAAAGGCCAACATCTGTGCCCAGAGAGCTTCCAGGACCTTATTAACTAACTCCTCACTTACTCTGATTGAGCTAGTGATTAGATGTAAAACTCTGCAGGGACATGATAGTCCTCCTTTGTTTTCACAGTCTGTCAGTCTAACAACCTTAATCCTCAAGAAATAATTGCATCTGTCTGACAGTTTTGATCGATTATTTCCAAATACAACATACAAATGTTTCATTTTTACAGAGATGCTATTTTTCAAATCTTTCCCAGTCAGAAATAAGATTAATGGTACCCATTGTGTTGATAGGGTGGTGTCCTTTTCTATTGAAAATATCAAATATGCCTCATTCCCCTGGGAAAGTGAATGTCATGTACCTTTAAAATGTATAAAATTTATTTGTTTAGCTGTGGATACTTGTACCTTACAATGTAAGGTGCCCTTCACCAATATTTGCTCCCCATGTAAACATTACTGAAGCAGGTAATTCAAATCAATAGCATGAAATTACTATGTTAGTTGAAGTAGGAACAATAACTGCTTCTGCTTCTTATGACTTCTTCTGCTTCATCATCTTCTTTTTCTTCTACTTATTTCATTCTGATAATTTAAGGAAAGCAAAATATGAAAACATGTTCCTGGGATCCCACTGTTTGTTTCAGCTCCATAGTTCTGACACAGTTATCTAAGTATCTAAGAATAATCTCTGTTTGATAAAACCAAAACATTATACTTGAGATGAACATCATGGTAAAATATACCACAGTTTCAGAATCTTGGTCTTTCATTCCTCGTACCGTTTATCTAAAAGAAAGCAGAGAACAAAGGCCCCAGGCAGTAGATTTCACACTGCTTGGCTCACACTAGAAGTTTATTTTAAACCAAGGATTTTGTGCTGTGTTTGATGTGGTCTAACCTTTGCCTGAGTTGCAATGAATTGCATGGATAATCCATCACTTTAAGCCTTTTTGTGGATATGTGAACAACTCGTTTGTAAAGTCATTTGCATGCTTTCTTTTGCTTTAATGTTTGTAGATGTTATATTTTGTTTTGTTTCTGTGTTTTTTCCCGAGGAAACCAGATCAAACCTAAGAGCACTGAGAGGTGAGACCCCATGTGTACTACAATATACATCAGTCTGAAATACACATGATTCCTTTTAAGTCAGGATGCCTCTGGTCATTGCTGAAGTCCACTGGCTGCTTTGTAAGTCTGCTTTTAAGCGCTGCATCTTCACTGATCTTTGGTATCGTTGGTAATGATGAGACGACAACGGAGTATCCCATACACGAGACTGTTTTTGTTGAGGGGGATACTTGATCCAAGAAGAGAGGAAATGCAGGTTTAAAGAAACACTGCTATTTGTTCCTCATTAAGTATTATGTGACAGCACTGAATATGTGTGATCACATGACACCACTGTTCCTTTCCTTGGTGACCTCATGCTTGGCAGCATTGCTTTTCAGTGGCTGCCTGCATTGCATCACACTCTGAAACTCAGCTGAATAGGATCAGACCCAGTGATGTTGGGGAGATTTCTTCTTAGGTAAATCATGGTGGAAATCCTTTTTTAGCCCCTCTTGTTCTGTGTAGCTGAGTGATGGGAAAGTCTTTCTGTTGCCCAGTGCAGGTAAACTGATCTTTAACCTGACAGCTGTGATTGGCTGACCATAAGTATGTCTATAGGAATTGACACCAGAGGCGGCAGGTGCAGGTCTTTGCATGTCACAATGGCTGGCTGAATGGACCGGGACCAGTCTGATATATGGAGGCTTCACAAAACCCAGTTCAATGTAAGGTTGGATCATTCATTAAACCGCCCGGCACAGTTTGATTGTTCTCCTCCTCAAACACATTCACTGAACCTGACCATTAACTGGTGAGGTGAACCAGGTGATTCTGAGCAGGGAAATCACCAAAAAACCTGCTGGACCACGGCCCTCCAGAACTGGAGTTCCACACCCCTGTCTCAGATCTTTGGGAACTCCTCAGCTGGTAATTCCCACAGTTAGAACCCAACCCTAAAATGACTTATAGTTACCACTCATAGATGGAATAATCTTCCTGAATTTGCACCCCATCTGTCAAAACCTGTATAGACATTCTTATTTGCAATGGGCTTTCTTTAGGTTAGAAACACATACACAAAAATGTGATCTTTAAGTCTTTGTTGGACTTATTTTAAATTATATTAATTCTTATGTTTAGTCTCTATTCATATTTGGAAATAATTTTCATGATCATCCCTGTTAAGCACATGCATTAAAATGACCTTTCTTCACTTGGTGATCATGCATTTGAAAATATAGCACAAACCAATATTCCACATGTCTGCATTAAAATGCAAATTCACAATTCAAGGTCTATTTTGGCACAAAAAGTGTGTACAATGAACACCATACAACGGTGTCTGAGTTTCCGGGGCTTAATGCTTCCAACACTCTCCTTTAGCAAGCAGTGTAACCACAGTCCAGGGTCCTGGTAAAAGGTGTCAATAATTTATTCGTCGTTGATAGATATGCTATCACAGTGCTGCACCTGCAGTATTTAAGGCACTCTGAGTAGCAAAGGAACAAAAATGAAGTGCTTCATCTAAATAAGCAAACCAATTCCAGCAAATTCTTAGATGTTAGAACCAGGTAACTCATGAGACTTGATAGCTAAGTTTAATGGAATGTTTACATGAAAATATAAAGATATATGTATATACATTTAAGGGTATAAACTCTGACTAACTTATACAAGCTCAACCAAAGGGAGTCCTGTTCAAACCCCCCACATCTCCAAAAGGAACTTTAATAGATTTTACTTAGGAATTATAATTATTATAATGTCAGTTCAAGTCCACTGGGGCATTTTCCAGTCATATGGTGAAATTTCAAAACAATGTACAGAACAACAAAACAATAGAGACAGGATATTTGGTGAAGGCAGCAACAAACAATAAGGAAATTAAGAACAGAACTGTCAGATAAACTGTCAGGTAACTGACTTCTGTCTGCCTCGTGCTGTTAAGATATTTTGTTTTGATTTTGCATGCACTGCCCTCTTTAGGTGAGAAGAGGTTCTTACAGGTGTTCCCATTCTACAAATGGATTTTTTTGGTCATGTAAAATGCACACAATTTGAAACCAGTCTTATCTAGAATCGACAAGAGAGTTATAAAGCAAGCTGTTTTCCACAAACACACAGCGGTAGAACTTGTAGATAACTTGTAAATAAAACATGTAGATGTTTTAAAAACATGATAGACACGGTTTTGCCGCATTTAGATTTTTAACGTCATTGAAATTTAGACTTTAAATTGAAGTCTTTACTACATTTTATTGTAATGTGAATCTCTGAGAACACTTTCTTATGCATAAACAGTGTTTCTGAGTGTTCATGCCGTTTGTGGCAACAGTCTGAGAATGTAAGGTGGTAAGGTCTGTAGAAATAGAGCTGCACATGAGCAAGCTGCCTAAGTAATGAAACGTAAGTCAGATGGATGGGAAATTTGGCCTTTGCTTTACTCACCTCAGACTATATGAATTATGGTCAGTCAGACTTTGCAGACCTTCATGCATTTCACTTTTCCATAGCAGTTGTCTACCCTTAAAGTTTCCTGAGGTTGTTTAATGTGAAACATTCCTCCGTTTCTCGACAGCATGAAAGCGCTGACGGCCGCTAATGGAGTGTGTTAAAGCAAAGTGGGGATACGTGGAGCTCACAGACGCAGGTGTTGATTGGTCAAACTATATTTAGCTTACAGGCTGCTCATCACTAATGCCTAATGGAGAAAAAAAAAAAGACAAATGGCTGAAATCTCTGGCAGTCCTCTGCCTCCATGCAGTCATTCTAAAGAAATTTCCTTGGAGGGATTGCAAACCACAGCATAATTCCAGCATGAACAGTAATTTTGAGAAATACATTTCAGTAACTATATACTTAATAGGCATTTCTGTATAATATCATGTAATTTCCTTTAGCAGTATTAGATTGTATTTTTGATCAATTAGGTCCCGAAAGCTGTTCACATTGTCAGGATTTTTGCCAAAATGAATAAACTAAAGCAATAAAAGGCACAAACAGAATAATTTCACACAGAGAGAACATTTTACAATCCTTACCACACACCAGGGGCGAATCAAGCTTTCCAAAAGTGTGTGTGTGTGTGTGTGTGGGGGGGGGTGTTCTGAGATGCCAAATTATAAATTCAATTAAATTAATTTAATACAATATAATATGACAAAAGTTGGAAGAATGGAATCACATTTTAGCAAAAGTGGGTGTGTTGAACCCCCTCCACCCCCCCTGTGTGCTACGCCCCTGCCACACACAATAGTAGATTATTGCACCTGATGCTAGACTGTCTGGGTGAATTTCCAAGTCAAACAACACGAACGCAATACAAGAAAAACACCAACAGGATTCCTCTTTATTTGCCTTTGTTTGATCACTCTGTATAATCGTCACTCACTATTAATATAGCCATCAGCCAAATCAAAGCAGCTCTATGGAAAGTCTGGCTGTTGCCATGTAATTAGGATAATTGTTCACGTCTCCTGGCAACTCAAATCCATTTAGCACAAACACTCGGTGTGAATTTGCGCATGCATGCAGTAACAGGTGTGTGATCTTGGCCTGTAGCAAACCTTGCTTGTATTGCTTCTCTGTCAAGTGTGTTTTGTGTTCTGCTGCTGTGGGTTAGGATGTTTATAGATGAGTCACTCTGTGATCAAGTAAAACAGATAACACATTAAACAAATGAAAAGTGTCTGGTTGAACTGTTACATCTTTCCGCTTTATAAAGAACTGTGCATAACTCACATTTGATTAAATTTTTCCCTTAAACTTTAGCTTTACTATGCACTAACAATAATTTCATTTTCCTATAAATGTACAAAGCAATTTATAATAAAAAAAAAATCTTAAATTGCATTGTTATGTGATATTATGTTTTGTTCCTATAAATTCTGGGAGCTGACCCCCATTCTTAACAATGTAAGAAGTAATCAGCAGGCTGTTGTTTTGCTATAATTATTGATAGTTATGCTTGGTCAGATTTCACTCATAAGAAAGTCCAATAAGATTGAAAGCAAATGTTATCAGACCCTCACCCCTACCTCTAAGTGTTTAAACTACATTTCTTCTAATTGACTGATCTATATTCTCACACTCTTCCAGAAAAAAAAAGAAAAAGAAAAATTTCTAAGGCAATAGACTTATAAAAGATCAATTACATATTTTGCAGCAGGTAAACTCAGCGCTGAATTATATTAAGGCATATTTTAGAGCAATTGGAATAGATGTAATTTTGGTTTTAAGTGTAAATAAGGAATACTCCTTATTCATAGAAAGATTTTCGGCACTTCATCAGGAATGCAGATGTGTAGGCTGGTACTACTGGGTATTAAGTTTAAGTATTACTAAAATAATAGTAATACAATATTTTAAGGAAGTTCTTAAGAAAACCATTAAGTCAAAACTGATATAACTAATTTTCAATTTATTGTTTATACTTCAATTGCTCCAAGTTGTGCCAGTTATAATGTGATTTTTATTGTTGTAGGAGGCCTGAGCAATGCATTTACAATAGACTAAGTAAGAAAAAAGTATGGATCAGTTACAGAAATTTGTAACTGCAGGTCACGTCTCACCCTCCCGTCACTCCACGGATCATGGTGCCAGTCGCATTCTGTAAATGTTCCATTTACATGCAAATTAGTACATTGTAATTTGAAAAGTTAATGACCATTAAAAAGGCTGATAGACAGAATATCGTATTTAAAGACAGATTTGATTATGTACTGAAAGCATTAACCAGTAAAGCTTACAGACTCCCGAATAAAGAGATAGCTGGCTGCCAGGGCCTTGTGGATTTGAGCTTAAAGAACTGATTGACCTTGTTAGGAAATTTATTTTCCAGCTCAGAAAGCTTCTGGCAAGCACTCTGGTAAAACTATAAAACACTCTTTATTTCACTTCTGTTAACACAGAAGAAATTAAATGGAAAAAACTCAAGCTCATGTTCAGTGATTCAAGGAGCTGTCAGGATAAACACATTAGACACTAAAGAAGGGGGGTGGTGGTGACAGAGGAAGAGAGACAGAGGGAGAGAGAGAGATAGGCTGGTGTTTGGTGCAGTTTGCTCTGTACAGTACAGATTATTCTTTAGATAATATAACACTGACACCAAGGGATGGAAGTTACTCATTACAGTATGTTGCAATTTACTGCGGTGTTCCTTTTTCACACACTAGATGGTAATGTTGAGACATCAAGTTTCAGTCAGATGTCCTACAAAATTCAAGGCAGTTCTCATGTTAATATAACCCTTAGGGCAGTGTTACAGTAGTGATAATACCATTAAATGTTAAAATTAGAAGCACTCTACAAATAACATCTTACCAGGGCTGGATGCTTGAGTAAATCCACTGCATAACTGCACTTAACCCTTCAGGTTTTCAGGTCTGTGGGACCCATTTTCAGGTTTTGGCTTAAGAAAATTATACAAATAATTATTTACAGTGTGCTTGTCAGAACCTTTTGAGCTGGAATATAAAGTGATATTCATTGGCCGTGCTTCATTTTCTGGGGCTGGGTCTAGTGAAAGTGTGGAAATCATAGGTCCTGTGTACCCTCATTTTCCCTTCCTCCTCTTTGGGCCTGTGTGTGTGCGTGTGAGAGAGAGATAGGGAGAGTAAAGCAGGTGAAGGGACCCAAGTGAGAGCCACCAGGGCTGTTCCCGCACATATTGGTGCACCCAACACTGTCTGCAGCCATATTTCCACGCACTTCACCCTCTGTCTAGCAGGAAGGAATCTTGTAAACCTGAGACTATAAATATCTCTGTCAGTGTGGTTCCATACCACAACTAATCAAGATGGCAAAGCGATCTTCTGTTCAGACGTCTTACATTTTATATCAGAAGAGACAGAGGGCTTTGAGAAGAGACAGAGGGTTTTTCAGAATGTGAGGTTCAGTCTGGCACTGAGAATGACGAGCCTTAGCTCATCAGAACCAGCCCATGAGCAGCCAGTTTCAAAACGCAAGTGAACCTCAGGACCAGCCCACCAGCAGCCAGCCCCAAGACCAGCAGGTGAGAAGCCAGCTATGGGGCCAGACTGGCAGAAGCTTGCAAATAACAATGAATGGATGTCAAAAGATCAAGAAATGCTCAAGAAATGAACCCCTCCGCATGGCTGCCAGTGTGATTCGGATGATACCAGGACCTCCAGTCTTGGTAGTCACTCATGCGCAATCAACTCTTAATTGGACCTTTTTATGCCATACCCTATCAAGACTACAATATTTTTATGATGCATTTTCTTATTTTGTTATATTTTTTATAAAAAACAAACAAAAAATGAGTGGTATTTATACCATACATGTGATTTAACACAGTTAAAGGAACACATTTAACATGCTTTGTTTATATTGCTTACAAATGGGATAAAGTAAACATCTGCTGGGAATTTTCACAAAAAATGCAATGTGTCCACCAGACGCATTAGGACCCCATTTGTAACCAAAATGCTTGTAAAACCAGCAGATAAATATGGCAGATCTTCAACCAATCTACTGTGTGGGGGTTCGACAGATGAGGAGGGGTGGTTGTATAAGGATAAGGGAGCCATGCAAAATCATAGAAGCATTTGTTTCCTGACACTCATTCGTTTTCTTTTTCCTTAAGTGTGTCGCAGGGACCCGGAGCATATTAGTAGTCAATGGGCACAAATAGTACTTGTAAACTTGTCTTTTCTGCATCATGTTACTTTTATTTTTAGTAGTATTTTGTAAATTTATCTGTGCAACAGTCGAGGTAAGCATACTACAGTTTGAGAGCGAGTGAGTTAGACAGCAGAGAAAACATTTTGGAGCTATGCATATTTCCTAACACAGTGATACTCAATAATGAAGCATTCCTGTAATGCAACCTGTAGTTGACTGCTGTTCCACACAGGATTGGTGAGCTGGTCTTACCACTATGCTGGCCTTGGCAGTGATGGGCGTCTCGTCTGGGCCATCCTGCCGGATGCCTGTTTCACCGCAGACTTCTGGTGGAGTAAAGAGTGTCATAAATTTAAAGGCGTCCACATGAACTTACGCCAAATGCGCAGCAACAGCCAGCCCACTGCAACATTAGAGTGAAGTGAAATTCTTTAAGACCAACAATGATGTCATTTCCTGGTTTGGGTACATGAATGGGAAATAATATAAATATGTGTGTGTGTGTGTGTGTGTTTGTTTTTCTGCATTACACAGACAAAATCTGTCCTGACAAAACAGTTGTTTGTGTGGGTGTTTTTTTGTTTGCTTGTTGTTTTATATAATATTAAGGTTGTGATAGACCTTGCTATTATATCTAAAAATGGCACGTTATAACCTATAGAAATATCTCTGAACCTTGCATCTTCAAAAGTGTAACTTAAGATAACTTTAGAAGTTATCTTTGTTTAAAATACATATAAAATATACAAAATAGATGCAATTAAAATGTATTTGGTCTGTTTCGGTGCTATGTTTAGGTAGGTGATGTATGTCAACGGAAGATACCCATGATTCCCAGGACCAAAGGTTTCATCACCTCATTTTCTTCGTCAAGTGATACACACAAACATTGTCAATTACATGTTACAAAAAAAAACATAAAACATCAGGCCAAGCCATTTGTAATCATTGCTCCAAATTGCAATGCACTGTGTGTCCTAACACCTTTCTATCATTTCCAGTGATACAGTATTGTTGAGTGGGATTGGGCCAGATGGTCTAGGCTTTATTCCGTTGGAGGCCTATGACCCTGCTGCCGGTTCGCCGGTTGTTCTTATTTTGGACCACTTTTGATTGGTACAAACCCTTACAAATCTGCATGTCCTGACAATGTATAAAAACCAATGTATATGCATGTATGTGTGGGCAGACCATACAGCCTTAATTACAGATTGAGTTTAGGGGCCCACTGAGGTTTGTGAGAGGACAGAGAAAGATTTGGAAGTGAAATGGCCAGGAATGGCCTCCTCCCGGATGATGATTTCACACACACAGAGGAGCTGAAAGGGATGTAAGGCAGGCCAGATGGGACAGGATGAGTTAGGCTGCTTCATCCTCTCCAAGCATCCATCCTGATTCCCTGTTCTGCTTTAATGGATCTGTAACTTTGGCCCTGAAGGTGGAACTCCTGTAGACATTAGTTCATTCATTTTTTGCTCATGACTAGCTCAGAGCCACTGCATGCTACATTCTGATCCACTGAAGACAGTGAAACAGACCGGCAAGATTTCTTCTAATTAACCCAGGGCCAAAAATTCAGTTATTTGTTATAAGACACATTATGCAGGTATGATTATTAATCATTCCTAATAGACAAACTATGGTGAGCACCAACAAGCTGGTCTTTTGCATTTAAATGTGTAAATATTTACCTTAAAATATACTTTTTAGCTTAATTACCAAAGAGTAGTTTCATTCGCAAAAAGCAAGGATGAATCTAAAAGACAACGAATGTAAAATAGTTTCTTAAATCACTGCCTGTTCATTGTCTGAAATTCACGAACCCGCGTCAATGGTGTTTGGCCCGGCTGAGGAATTTTCTCTGCTGTGCTTTTGTTGTTCTGTGCTTGGTCAGAGGTAAGTCAAGATTTATGATGTGTTTACTTCGCAACTTGGCAGTGAGCTCATCCTGACTGTTATAAGTCCTGAAATTGCACTGCACCCTCAAATCACTGTATGTGTACATGTGTATGTTTGATCACTTCTTTATAGAAAAAGATTTGGAAGAGTCACAGAGTCACAGAAATAGCAGATGAAGTATACAGATTGGGCTCAATTTGACACATGGCTAAAGAAAGAGACGGAGAGAGAAAATCAGTATTACATTTGTGGTTTGCCTAAATTTCTTTCTCTTGCTTTTTTTTCCCCGGGATTAATCAGCGCCTGCAAGAGGTCAACCCTGTTCCATGTAAACACAGCATGGTTGTGCGATACGGCCCATTTGTAAAGAAAATGGTGAATTCGAGGCAATTAAACAACAAAAAAAAACAGGCAGAGTCACAGGCCCCTGCATCAGTATGACAAGCTGGGGCAAGCCGCACATAATGTTTACTCTTAATCCTCAAATAGGATTAGTGCTTAGAGGGCAAAATAGTAAATTATGCCTTGATTACAGAACAACAAGAGCTGAACATTTGGTGGAGAATACAAGCAGTCATTAGCTGTCCGACTGAAGCGTTTAGCGCGTACTGGGACGCTGTTTAAAAATGCCTGATTAAAAAAAACCCAGCGGGTAAATACTAGGGGCTGTATGTGGAAAGCATCTGTCTTTTAAGTCAGATCTGTCTTTCTAGCTGTGCGTCGCTTCATTGGTAGTCTGTCACTGGAGATTCATAATCAGTATCTTTGGGTTTTCAGTGGGCCGGATGTACACGTTATTCATGTGGATGAAAATCTCTTATACTTGCCAAGCCTGAGACAATCTCTGTAAGTCAAATGATTAATTTAGGCTTTGATCTTAACCAATAGATGTAAATTCATGCATATTTCTGTTAACTGTCTGTGTGACAGCAAGTCTACTAGCATTGTACTCTTAATCAGTGCCAGTAGGGGGCGTTTTAGACATACTGACACTATCAAACACTTTTACATTTATCTTTATTACATTCATGTACATTGCTTGAGGTTTCTTAAGTTAAAATGTTCAACATAAATCAGTGTAATGAATTACACGGTAAAGAATTTTCAAACACCCTCTAATGCCCTTCTTTTGCTCTTCTAATCAGAGTGTCCTTAAAAGACAGAAAAAACAATGCAACAACAACAAAAATAATAGCAGTATTTTGACAGAATTTCTTAAAAAATAAAATTAGCAGATGCTAGTTTGAGAAAAAAATTGCGGGTACAGCCCATGAAGTGTAAAGTTTTTTTTCAAATACCTAAAGCTGATTACATCAATCAGGAAGGTGGGTAACGATGGTGGTTCCTTTGATTTCACATTTAATCTTTTTAATAAAATAGAAACTTTCTGCAAGACCTGTAACTTTAGCTTGTTTGATTGTAAGGTCATTCATTGCAGAATCCACACAATGCTGTAAAACTTTCGAAAAGATTAGAAAAAATCTCATTTTAAAGTGAGCAACACATTCTGGACTATCAACAGTCTAGTCACCCTATGGGGATTTAAGAGAGTATTATAAGGTTACATTCAGCTCTGAATCCTGTCAAAAGATAGAACAATAAGGACAGTTCATAGAAAGGCCTTCAGTTTGGTGGCTTATGTAAGCGCTGGCTGCCATAACTGTAGCTCATATGGTAATGAATACAAATGATTAAAATCGGTTAACTGCAGACATTGACTGGTTCCATGGCAGCAAATTTGCAAAAAGAAAGTTTGAGACTAAGTCAGGGTTGGCAGTTAGAAAAAAAAAAGACCTGTCACCACAAAAAAAAAAACAGAAGAAAGAATGAACTTTAGATATAGACTAGCAGAGTCAAAATCTGTTTAGTACATTGGCTAGAACATGAAGAACTGAAAGATGAATCAAGCCTTTAAATCCCATGATGTCAGACTCACTTTTCAGTATTATCTGGGACCCCAGAACAACGTGTTCTACTGAAGGTAGAGACTTAGGCTGGAATTATTCGCCTTTTTTTTGTTTTAGCTGCTGTCAGATGCCCGTTTTCCCCTTTTTTCAGCCAAGCAGAGACAAATTCATTTTTAAAATGCTGTGACAGAGTGAAGACACTGCATGGAATACATTAGTCTCAGCTACAGGCATGAGAGCGACTGATTCACTGTGTGGATTCACCCAGCTGAGTGAGAAAACACAACACTCACACCCAGAGCTCTCTCTAAAATCACGGTGTGTCAAATCTCACTCCACATTTCATTTACAAACTAACTCGCTCCAGTGCTTAGGCTTGATTTTTGAAATTCAATTAGTGATTAAACAACACTTAAAAGTATGACTCTCAGCATTTGTAATTAGCAATAAATTAATAATTAAATAAGTAAATTACTGAACATAAATTCAAATTAGTCTTAAGCACTGTTAGCTAATACTGGCCTAATATATAGCCTACGATTTCGTCTGGTATATAATATACAGCCTAAATTTTGTCTGGTATATAAATGTATGACCATATAAATAAATGGACTGTGTGAATACCAAAAGAATGTTCTGGATTTAGATGCAGGAAACACTTTTTTTATAATGTTCATGAGGAAAAGTGGGTCGCGATTTCAATCATTCTAGTTTATCAAATGACATTTTGTATTTCAGTTACATGCTATTAAAATATGTTCTAGCGGTCAATAAATCAAAACACAAGGCTGACACTGGAGAGGGAATGGCAGAAGATATTTTATTCAACATATAATTTTATGAGTTAATCATAAATTAATGTTTTTACCTCTCAATTAGTCCTAAGTAAATTGTTATAATTCAGCACTAACCAGTTTGTGTTCTGGTCAATTCAGTTATAAGCCTTAAGACCTTACATTTTGGCAGATGTCCTTTTCCAGAGCAACTTATAATAATTTGTACCAGGGACAGTCTCTCTGGAGCAACTGAGGGTTAAGTGTCCTGCTCAAGGACACAATGGTAGAAAGTGGGGGTCTGATCCTGAAATGTTGTGGTCATGGGATTTACAGGGATGTGTTTATTTACCTGCTAGGTTTCTACAAACCCAGTTAATAATAAAATGATTAAGATATGAAATTAATATGATGAATTTGCTTGAACCCACAATACAGTTCACAAAATCTTGTTTTAGATCTTGAATTTCAGATCAACCTCGTATTTTTTGTGACAAACATATTCACACTCTGCTGTAAAAACAGAGCTGTCACTGCTAGTGCTACTTGGCACAGCACACTGAGATGGATTAATATCAAAATGTAGAAGATATACATCAACACTTGGCCCCTTCAACTCTAGGCTTTTATTCAGTCGCTAATCTTGGGATTTATTAGAAGAAAACCTACAAAAAAAAACTGTGAGTTGTGAGTAAAGGAGTGAGTAAAGAAACAGTTCCATACCTTGGCAAATATAAGCAAAAGAAGACCAGCAGTCTTTATTTATTTATCATTTATTTATATAGTAAGCATGTTGAGTGACAAACATTCATTTACATGTATTGCATTTGTGACTTTTAAACCAATTTTTAAAATTCAGTCTTTTCTCGACTAATAACAAAAGTAGTTTGGTCAAGATTAAAATCAAATACAACACTCAATAAATCTGTAGACACTTAAAGAAAAGCTTATTCAGAAAGAAGACAAACCAGGCCTCAGCACCACTTAGTATATTCGTAAATAAATATAAAGCAAAGCACCCTGTGCCATGAGAATGTGCTCACTGGGCTGCTGTAAAAGAGAGCTGGAGCACGAGTGGATTCTTCATTTCTGCAGAAACTTGATGCCAGACATAGTTCAAGCGGTGATTAAGGCAAATGGTGGACAGATTAAATCCTGAGCCATTTTGATTTTCAATCAATATTAGTGTAATGTAATCTTGTGGAAGAAATATATATATATTGACAGAGAAATTGCATTTTCTTTTCCTTGTAACTGACTAAATAAGTCTAGTTCTTCATCGTGGACTCAGACATTTGGACCTAAAACCCAGTCTGCTATACTGATTTATCACAGGAATGTCTGCGGTATTTTGTCCGGTTGCGAAAACCGCACAGACTCAGAAAAGTGATGACATGAAATATGATATAAAAGTCATTAGCATTGCTGTAAAACAGACATTACATCGAGTCTTTCTATGGGGTTGCCTTTTGGCTTTAGATATGAAGTGCAGCATGCAGTAATTAGCATGATGGTAACAGCTGACTTTATTTCTGCTGAGGAGCAAGGCTGGTAAAATACTTAATAGCTCCATGGTATGGTGACACTATAGTGCATGTTAACTGTCGATGTAATGTAAAGTGTATTATTGATATTGGAGACAGTCAACACGTGAATGTTTGTGTGTTTGTGAGAATCCTAGTCGACCACCCACACTTACTGTATTGTGAACTGTTGAATATAAATGTCAGCACTGACCCTCCTTTCTGGCCGCATTTAAGCACAAGGCCATCTTCTGTGGATATACTGTCACTTCTAAGTGTATAACAAATACTTTTTGTAATCACCCCGATGTCGATATTAATTTTAAATCTAAAGACTCGGATCATGCGATATGAGCCAGTGAATCAAGTGGAACTGTATTGGTCAAAATAAAGTAGACCATTCTTTAATCATGTCACATCATATCTTCATTAATGTTTGTTATATATAGTGTTAGTTCAATAATAACACATTGCAGTATAATCAAAAGCATTATAAATAATTTTTAATACAAAAATATATGTTACAAATAAGATTAATGTAACAACAAAGGTGCAATGGATTCAGGGTGATGTAGTTGTGTTCATTGTGCTCCAAAAGTGCTTTACATTAATTTTCTCAGGGAAAAGGGCATATTTGTTTCTTTTCATAACATATAAAATACTAAAAATATGTCCCTGTACTAAAGCTGACACTCTGACGGCATGTGTACTTTGAAAGAAACATTTTCCTTATTTTTTAAATAAGAAAATTAAATGCTTTATACTTTTACTTAAGTCTGTAAAAAGTTAAAAAATAATTTGATTTTTAATTTGTTTGACAACATCATAATAGCAGAGCAAGAAAGGATCAACGATATGAGGGATAAATAATGCTTCCCATTTAATGCACACTTCAGTAAATGAATATGATATAGACAGACTGAACCCTTGATCCATTTCATTTCCACAAAGCTCATGTAACTGGTTGTTATATTCTTGCAGATCTGATTGACACAGACAGATTGGAGGGAGTGTTGCTTCAGCAAAATCCAAAGTCCAACAAATGCTAATATGTGCTGCTTGTCAGACAAATTATACCTTCAACATATAGCATAACGGTTACTCGTGTATACACACATGCATACACACACACACACACACACACACACACACACACACACACACACACACACACACACACACACACACACAC